>JANHFT010002582.1:76778-94372 GCA_032467955.1 Pseudoxenodon macrops | reverse complement strand
TTGTAACCCAAGGGAGGGACCCTGCATGTTATTTCCTCGGTCTCAACCTAGTATATTAACTGCTTCATTAGACAAATTCTCCAATACCAAGCTATTCTACAGATGCTTCTATTAACATATTTAGACAGTACTAGGTTTAAAAGGCTGTTTAAAGGCAGGCATGAGCTTGGCTGAAATTCTGAGTTAGCGCCAGGGGCCATTTTCAGTCAGCCACAAGAATACTGGTAGTAGTAAGAAATCCATGGTCATATTTAGAGACACAATATTATAATGATTAAATTTTTTGGAAGAATGGTCAAAAGTACCCATCTCTTTCTGCAACCCTGCATGGCACTGTACATACCTTTAATAAATCTTGGGACATTAAAGGCAGGATTAGGTTCACTCCATATAAGACAACATCTGCTGCCGATACGGATCTGTTTGTTGCTTGCCCGGGTTCATGTCCCCTAAATACTTCATCTAAAAAGATGGAGAAGAAGGGAGAAATATAGGAATATAAGAACAAATTCAACTATCTGCAAATATTTTCTGAACTCCAAGCTTAGAATTTCATACATCATTAGTGAGCATGAAATCTTTCATCAGTTATTAATTAAAGTAATTGGAATGCAGTGCTTGAATCCCGGTAAGGTGATGCCAAACGTAACTTTGCCTTCTGTAGTTGATTTTAAAAACATGTTTCCTTTAGAAAAACTAAATAGTACAGGGAGGCGTATTTAAATTATATATGCTTTTTTCTTATTCTTCTTTAGATTCTGAGGTGGATAAAAAGACTCAGACATTCAACAACAGAAATAGGAAACCAATTTTAAGGTGAAAAAAGTCTAGAATTCTAACAAAAACTATAAAAGATATTTTGTAATCTACTATAGTCAAAATTAATGTACGTAGGAGTCTAGACATATAATTATAAGATATATACATTTCAAACTTTTAAAATTTAGATTTGTCATAAGGCAGACCACTTTAATATATTTTAAAGCAATGATCTGCTCAACTTCTAATTAAGCATATCTTCTTATAGTTCAAAATGTACAAGGTAAAAAACCCAAACAGTAATCTTATTAGCCACAAAGATTTAGTTGATAAATGAATATAAAATTCAATGAAAAACTGTGCTTATAATGAATAATTATTTGTTTCGGGAATGGTTTCATATATATTAGAAACAGACAAATACAGGTTTACCAATTTACAGGTAGTCTTCAATCATCAACTGTAATGGAGCCCTTCCTTCCTTCCTTCCTTTTATTTAAATGTATATGCTGCCCATCTCCCCGATAGATTGGAAGTCATATTGGCCAGTAAGTGAAATGCCCACATGATCACCTTATGACACACACCCCCATTCCCCCATCCCTGTAAGTCATAAATTGAGGCCTACCTGTATCTATACTCTATAATTAGTTATTAATACCATTATGCAAATGCTTCAAAAACATTTATAGAATAGAATAACAGAGTTGGAAGGGACCTTGAAGGTCTTCTAGTCCAACCCCGTCAAGGCAGGAACCCCTACACCACTTCAGACAAATGGTTGTCCAACATCTTCTTAAAAACTTTCAGTGTTGGAGCATTCACAACTTCTGGAGGCAAGTTATTCCACTGATTGTTCTAACTGTCAGGAAATTTCTGCTTAGTTCTAAGTGGCTTCTTTCCTTGGTTAGTTTTCATCCATTGCTTCTTGTCCTAGCCTCAGGTGCTTTGGAGAATAGCTTGACTGCCTCTTCTTTGTGGCAACCCCTGAGATATTGGAACACTGCTATCATGTTTCCCTTAGTCCTTCTTTTCATTAAACTAGACATGCCCAGTTCCTGTAACCGTTCTTCATATGTTTTAGCCTCCAGTCCCCTAAACATCTTTGTTGCTCTTCTCTGCACTCTTTCTAGAGTCTAAACATCTTTTTTACATCGTGGCGAAATTCATTTTGTTAGATAGCACCCAATCCTTCTGTATCTTGAGCCTATCTTCTTGTTCCCTTCTCTACTTTTTATATTTATATATTACTTTTTAAAGAGATATTTGACTGCCTACATTTCTCAACAAGTTGCTTAAATTCTCTAATATTAGTTTAAGCATTCTGTAAAAATACAAACAATATAAAAATCAGGAAGGCAATAAAAGTTTGGGGGGGGGGGAATTGAAAGCCACTAAAGAGCCAAACAGGAAAACATCAAAAACTGTTTGAATAAATGCATCAGTGAACTAAGGTTTTAACTCTGAAATTTAAGAGAGCGACCCAACAGAACTCTGTTATTTGTTCATTACATGCTGGTGTCAAGAGAAAAAGAACTCCTTGGGTTTCCTCCATGTTATTTTCAGTTCTAAATTTCTCCCTACCTGTATCACTGAAATCTATAAATTCTTTTGAAAGTAGGTTAGTGAGAAGCTCCATAATGAGAAGAAGATCCTGGTACTGGTCCTCTTCTGCTGTAACATCTATTCGTTGTCTACCTAAATTATTCTTGGAATATACTTGAAGTAGGGTCAGACAAGCTTCATATAAATTCATGGCTTTAGACTGCAAAAGGAAAAAAAAATGAAAAAAGAAAAGGCGGCTTAATGAAGGAGATACACTTGCTAGAATGTACTTATTACTCAGGCCTTAAAACCACTTCAATTGCAATTGATACGAAGTGGAATATACTCCGTTTATAGCAAGGTTTTAAAACAATAAAATAACAATTCTTAATCATTATTAATCCAACATAGTAAATCATATTGTCAGGCATAGAATTTCCACTGTGTAGAATTTCCATTGTATAAGTATAACATTTTGTAGGAAATTCTTTCTCTTGGCATTATTAATTTCTCCATGTTTAGGAGCCCTGTGGCTAGAAGCAGTAAGCAAGCATCCAATGTATCTTTAACAGTTAATATTGGGTCATACACCTTCTAAGTTACAGCTTCTGTGGCAGTAAGTTTTCTGTTGATGAGGTAATCCTTGACTTATGACCACAATGGAGTGAATCATCAACTTTCGATTTTAATTCAACCTAACTGATAATACTAAACATGTTTAGAAATTCCAAGCTCTTTAAAAGTTTCTTTCCAAATATGAAAATGTTTCAATTTACAGAGCTGAATGATTTCTTTTATTAGAAATAAAATACAAAAAAAGGCTTTAAGGGTGTGAAAAGAAATGGATAACACTGTACAGATATGTACATTTCCAGCATATATCCTGTATTTAGAATATGTTTTAAATTTTATTTACCTCTCCAAGATAGCATATTTGCTTATGTGCAACTTCAACAAAAACTTCTATAATGAGGTTAACAGTCTCTGGTGTATTCTTGTACACCTCCATTAGTCCAATGCAATTTGTAAGGAAGTCCATCAGAAAATTAAAGAGAATTGCTACATTGTCTATCTGGGTAGCCTCAGCAATACCACAAAGTGCTTCTAAGGTGGCAGTGATTTCCTGTTTCACCTCCTCCTCCTGGCAGATTTGCTGGAAGTTCTCTTGGTTTATCACATTTAAGAATCGTTGTTGCAGTGGCTGAAGAACCTGCAAAACAAAAATAAAAAGAAGTATACTGTAGCTTTCCTGCAGCTGCAGACAGAAAGAGTTTGACCCAAAGATTTTTCATGTAAATACACTTATCTTAGATAACAGTATTTTTTATATATAACACAACCTAGAACTGGGGTGTCAAACTCAATTTCATTGAGGGCCGCATCAGGGTTGTGTTTGACCTCTGGGGACCAGGGTAGGCATGGCCAGCTCAATGTCACTTGTGTCAGGGGCATCTAGGGTGTCCCGAGCGCTCTGCCAGTGAAAACGGGCTCCCCAGCTGTGTTTTCAGCTGCCATGGCCTCCTGCAACCCTCTGCCAGTGAAAATGGGAGTTCAGGAGGGCTGCATGAGCTCCATTTTAAATGGCAGAAGCACCATGGGTTGGCACTTTGCTGTTTCCAGGGCAGCCCTGCGGGCCAGATCTATGTACCCCATGGACCAGATCCGGCCCCTGGGCCTTGAGTTTGACACCTCTGACCTAGAAGTTTAAGATTGATCATAGAGGCATTACTTCAGTTCTAAGTAAGTTGTCCCAGCTTCTGCCAACCTAGCAGTTCAAAAGCATGTAAAAATGCAAGTAGAAAAATATGTGGGGACTTTGGCGGGAAGGTAACAGTGTTCCGTGCGCCTTTGGCGTTTAGTCATGCTGACCATATGACCACAGAGACGTCTTCCGACAGTGCTGACTCTTCGGCTTTGAAATGGATATGAGTACCACCCCCTAGAGTCAGGAACGACTAGTATATATGTGCGAGGGAAACCTTTACCTTTACTAAATATCCATAGCAAAATGCCTATAGAGATATTCAATCATCCAGGTCATGGTTGTCTCAAAGGTGCTTTTTTTTCCAAAGGCAACTGGACTTTCTTATATATATATATTTTCCTTCAGACAGAAATGAAGAAGCTTCTTGGATGTGAAAGGTTTTCATGGAAACAAAAAAAAAGAAAAAAAAACTAAGAAAGTTCAGTTGCCTTTTGAAAAACCACTTTTGGGGCATCTACAGCAAAATTGGATTGTAAAAGGCAAGTGTGATTGTTTTAAACAATTGTGGAAGAGATGTGTGGAGAAACTGAGTCACAACAGAGCAGTTGTCTCTGGACCCTCACGATGGGAGTGGTAGAGGAGTCATATCATTTCTTGCTCTTTTAAAACATCATGAACACATTAGGCCTCCAAAACCTGATAAGCATGTTTTGAATTCTTTTATGTTGACTTGTCCTATCTGGCTTTGTATAATATTTTGTTTGCCAAAAGGGCTCATTATCCATTGTAAAAATTTACAACTAGTTATTTGTGGCTCAAGAATACAGCCTTTGTTTTTGCAGCCACAAATTTTAAACACACGCCTCATACTATTTTAAAAAGTCATTTTTTGAGAAGCTTCCTTGAAAAGGAAAGGGGAAGTATTGATTAAGAAATATCACATGCTTAAATCCTGGAAGGCAATGGAACATGTCTATAGCTAAAATGAAGGGGGAGGGGGAAAGGAGGGGAAAAACCTTTTCCCCCCAAAGTATTCCTCTAATGCTTTAGTTTCCATCTGTTTTCTTTTCTCTATACATGTGTGAGTATTCACATGAATGTGTGTATGCAGAAGAGGTATATTTGGCAAAATGTGGCCTTTGCTAAATAGCTAAAGCAGGAAAATGGAGATGGAGAATAGGGACGAAGTGCTCATTTCCAAATTTAGAAATGATACAATAATACATATGCGAACAACTGCTTTAAACTGAATGTAAATCGTTCTAAACATGACTGTAAAAAATATGACTTCTGTAATAGAGTTATCAAAGTCTGGAATGCCCTGATTCAATTGTCTCAGCTACAAATTTCCAGAGTTTCAGTCACAAATTGACTTCCGTGGACCTTACATCATACTTAAGTGGTTAGTAGAGGGGGCGTGCATAAGTGCACTAACGTGCCTCTCGTTCCTGTCACTGTATTTTTATTCTTTTATTCTCGTTCTCGTTTTTGTTTGACAGATTCTAATAAATAAATAAATAAAATATATGGCAATGGCGTCCTAGTCAAAGTCTATCTTGTAGGACTAGCAATATAAAATGCCCTTTGTTTCAAATTTGTTTCAAACAGTCCAGTGAATTGCCAACTATCTCCCACCATTGACTCCTGACATTCGCTTCAGATTGAAGCTAACTCAATGCTTATCCAATCTGACTTTAAAATCTGCTTTCACGTTGACTGAAGTTTAGACTTCTCTATGGTATACTATGACTATTAAATAACTGAATGGCAGACTGGTTAGCCATATTTTAGCTTAATGTGTTATGCAAAGCCCATCTATGTAATTAATAATTTGTTGAAATTTTTTGGGTGTGTGTGTGTCATTGTGAGTATTGACATCTGGCTCGTGAGTGCCTGGAGTAGTCCCTGCAGCTTTCTTGGCAAGATTTTAGAAGTGGTTTGCTATTGCCTGTTTCCTAAGATTGAAAGAGAATGACTGGCCCAAGGTCTTCCAGCTAGCTTCATGCCTAAGATACACCCTAGAACGGTCTCCTGTTTCTCATCAGACACTTTAATCAGTAGGCCAAACTGCCCCCACCCCAAAATTTATATTACCATGGTGAAATTAACTAAAGATATAGTTAAATGTGATAGATGTGCTCTGCAGAGAATCTCCTGCAATTTTATCTTAGGAAATGAACTATACATACTGTACATTGGATTTTTGATACTTGTCAATTAAAAGCCTACAAATAAGATGCAGTGCTGCAGGAATAGAACCAGATTTTCCTGTACACTCTAACTCAGATATAGGTACTCATCTAATCTATATATGTTAGAGCAGGGGTGTCAAACTGGACGCATCACGTTGCCATCACGTAACGTTTCGCGACGTTTTTCCCATTCGTGGAACTGGGGTGGGCATGGTCTGTATGTGACTCATTTGGCCCGTGGGCCGCCAGTTTGACACCTCTGAGTTAAGAGTAATCACAATTGGGACTCACAACTTGGACATTAAGCACAACTTGGACATTAAGTTGCTAAGTGAATCCATGACTCTGCTTAAATCTTACTTCAGCTTTCCTTTGCTTTATAGATCTGCAAAGGAAGTTAATGACAGGACTGTTTGCAAAGTTAATTTTTTAAAATCACTGTTGTAACTTCAAACAGACACAATATAAGATACACTAAACAAGGGCTACCAAATTCCTAGATGCCTGTTAGGGCTCTTTCATCTGCAGAATCACTAGGGTGGAAGCAAGAGGGGTAGAGATTTCTGTATCTTTTGATTGCCATCAAGTAGTTATTTGCAATGTTGCAATCTAGACCTGGTAGCCCAATTGTTTATTTAAGGGGAGATGTTTTTCCACCATAACCATCAACTAAAAATTCAGAAGAAGAAAAAGTTATTAAGTTGATGTTTTTCCACAGGGCACCATGTTTATAGCGCCAAAGGTGGCTTGCCTTTGAAATGTTAGATGGCTGCAAGAAATTACTGGGTACTGTGGAAGAATAATCCCAAACTAAATTCTGAGAAAAAGCCAAAAAAAAACTCTTTATTTTTAAAAACAGAAATTGAGTAAATCTACAATTGTTGTTTTTTAAAATCTCTTTGCAACATGATTGAAAGCCGGTATAAAAAAATTACAAAAATAAATGCTTTCAAAGTTATTACTTGGTAAGATTTCAAAATTCTGCATGTACAAACTTGATGTTATAGTAAACTAATCAATGAAATATGACTGCAGTGTTTGGAACTACTTTTTTTGGTATGCTACTACTGACTGCAGGTGACATTATAAGCTTCTTTTGTCTTCTGGATTGCAGTTTTGGATACCCAGCTTATTTCAGGATGTTTTCAGGAACATTGTGACTGCAGTGTCCTTGCTAATTGGATAGTTATACACAATGTTGGGTGATAGATTTAGATGTGTGATACTGGAGAGCATTGACAGTGATACAATGAGGCAACGACATGCAAGAAAACAAAACTCTGCTTCTCCTACATTAAAATACTGTAGAATCAAACAGTTCTAATAGTACTTATTTTCTTTATAATATGGTTTTCTGGTGAGATTAGAAACACCTTTCCTTTAATTTTCTCTTTTTTTAATTACAAGTTGTAATAGCACCAGTGTAAGATCTTAACCATTGATACATCATTTGTATCTTCAATAAACCATTATGAAAAACACACCTATACCTTAAAAAATTACTAAATGGATAATTTAAAACTTTCCTCCAGGAACAATTTCACTTGATTTAGTAAAATATATCAATGATGTAGCTGGGATCCCAGTGCTGGGAGAGCAGTATGAGAGACTGCTGCATATGAAAAATTAATATTTCTATTGAATATGTATGGAATACCCTGTCTATTACAAAGGAAAAACAAATGTCTTGTTCTCCTACTAAATGTTCTTCCTGGCTGGCTCAATCCAGATGTGTTGAGGCTATATTCGCTGCCATGCTATGGACACTATGAAATCTGTAGAGGTAGTAAAACAACCTTTCAACCCAACAATAACTTCAGAATCAGAAGATGTAAATTGAGCAAAACCAAGTAAAACAGCAGTGAAGCAAATGTTTAGTTAACAGTACATCTGGTACACCATCAGAGGTTCCCAGGAGAAATGATAATACAGTACATGAACCTACATTTCCTTTGATCTTACAACCATAATGTTGGAAAGTTAGGCATTTGAGCAGAATAGGAAATTAAAGCACCCTGAGACAGGTAATTGTGCAATCCGTAACACTTCAGGTAAGAAGCAACCCAATACCTTTGTCACTTTGCTCCATTTGATAGGATTTAAAAAAATAATTGGAATCTGATTTATGGCGATTCAAATTCTTCATTCCAGGTCTTGCATTTTGACTTTCTTTTATGCAACTCCTCTTCAGAAAGAGTTTTGTAGTCTTCAGAATTTCAGCAAGTGCTTTAGATTCAGCTGACAATGCTGGATCCAAAATACCTTTCCAACTTTGAATCTGAAGACTGTACAGCTCTTATTTTAGATATTTGAAGACTGTTAATATCCCCCACTCTTCCAACATTTTCCAATTACTCATTCCAGCTTGTCTGCATCCTTCTAAAAGTGTGGGGTCCACACTATATTCGAGAGGGTCTGACCAATGTAGAACAAAGTGCAACTATTATTATAATAGTTCTGTTGATATACCATAGCTATAACTGCATTTTCCTTTTTTAAATAGTCATATCATACTGTCTCACATTCAGTTTATAATAAACTGCTGTGCTGTACCAAGATTTTTTTAGATTTCATACAGTAGTTATAGCAATGCAGGATGGATGGCAGGAAACAAGATGGTTGCTTTACTGTGGTGTAATGATTTTCAGGAGGGTTACAATTATCTTGTTCTTTGCTTCCTTCATTCTGCGTTGCACTGGAAGCCCTATTTATTGACTATCTTCACATTACATCATTCAGAGGCTGGCATTCACTCTCTTATCACAAAAACTCTTCTATTTCTTGACGGTACTTCATCAGGACTTACTTTCTGTATAACAAACAGACCCTTTTTCATAATTATTTCAAGTATCCATACCTACCAATTTGACAACTTCCTTATTGACAATGTTCACATTTGACTGTATTCAATTTGTTGTAGTTTTCCCTCAGTCTTTCTGATTTACCAAGATTTTTTCATATTTTAAAAAATTCCCCTAAAATTTCTGACAGATCTGAGAAGCACCCCTTATTTCTTCACCCAAATTAATAAAAATGTTGATGTGTACAGGACCCAGGGCTAAATTGTGTGGCACTACATAGTATTGTACTCTAATTTGATGGTTGTGGTTTTTATATCAACTATATGTGACCTGTACTTTCTAATTTGCTAATCAGAATGTCATGTCAAATGCTTTTTGGAAGTCATGGTTTACATATAGCATTCCCACAATCTACTAACTAAGCTACCTGATAAAATAATGGTCAAGATTGATTATGTGCCATCAAGTCATGGACAACTCTTAGCGACCACAGATATTTTCTCCATGACAATCTGTCCTAAAGTGGTCCTTCAACGGTGCATTCATTGCTACTGAAATGGACCAAGACTTGATGCTATGTTAATTACCACATTTAATCAACTACTCCCCAAACTCTTCCCACATACTAATGTTAGATTGAGCTGTCCATAATTTGTCAAATTCTCATTTTCTATTTTTGAAGAAAAGGACAATTATCCTTCTCCAATAATCTCAAATGTAATGTTTAATTATTTAGCCAAGCCACCATCAAATTATTTTCAGTACATCCTATTCATTTGCCCTTAAATATTTAAATAATTTAAGCAAGTGTTTCTTGACTATATTTCAAGCAGACTCAAATGAACTATCCTGCCCCTTCATCCTACTCCTCACAATTGTCTGCTGAAGAAAATAACTTAAAATAGTTTGTTAACTATTTGGTAAATATATAACTTAACTTCATGAACTTTGGAGAACAAAAACATTTAAAAGTAAATAGACCTGTTCATCTTCACGTTATATCCCACCCCCACCCCCCACTTTTTAAAGTTCTAGCTTCTAAACATAATCTAGCTATTTAAAATATGCAAATTAAAATATTCCACTTATAAAAGAAGAGACAGGTATCTACTGCAACTTGCTTTCCTGAGTCAGTAAAAATTTGTTTTTCATTAAGTACATAAGTTTATCAAAATATTTGCAAGACAATTCATTTTCAACAGCCCATAAAAGTCACAAAAGTGCATTAAGCAGTCAGTCCGAAAATATTTTGGCCAACAGTCTTTCATTAAGGACGGATAGTAGAATGTAAGAATTCACTGCCAGTAGTGCTGATGTTGTGAGAAGAGATTTTCCAAGACATTTCTTAAAAATACAGCAATAGTTCAGAAATAGCAAAATGTTGTTTAAAAGTAATGGGAGCATAATAAGCAGAATGTTCAGTAGAAACAACAATATTTAAAACAGCATTGCAAATATAGCTATTAGGGGCCAGTGAAAATTCTTTCCCCAACCATTTTGCAGTGGGATACACTAAATTTAAGATCCCTTCATTCAAAGAATCAGAGACATAATCAGACGGTTTTCTTTGCAACCTTTCTTGTAGTAATCACCAATCCTTCAACAGATACAAACTATGTAAGGTTCTCATATAATTCCTCAGTCTTTTTTGGTTAAAAAGGCAATCTAATGCACTTTAGAATTGAAGACAAACCTTAAAAGAGATCATATAAAAACAAGGATTAGATGCAATAGAAAAAAGAGTTGGAATTTTAACTAAACACATTTATGCAATGAAACATATGAGAACCTGCCCCTTTTTAATAAAAAAAATTAAAGTACTGAAATTCACATATTGAAGCACCAAGATTATCATTTACATTTACAGAGTTTTCAAATGCAATTCAAAACATTTATTCTACTTTCTAAACACCCACTGTCAATTACAACTGGTTAAGATTGCAAACCGCTTTGAAAAACAAAATTATTTCTTGCTGTTTAACTACCTTCATGATTTTCTTTCTTTCTTTCCTTTATTTTGACCAGGCTGCTTTATTTGGATAGCAGGTGTATTAAAAATGAAAGCATACTAAGAACTCAAACCCAATCATGCAAGACAGCACAAATCTGTCTCTTTACATAAAAATAGTATCAAATCATTTCCCCCCATGACTTTCAAGTTTATTCCAGATCTTATTAATTTAAAGCAAAATTTCATTTCAGTCAATCTGTGGCTTTAAATATTTTCCATTGCACAAAGGGACTGGAATAAAAAGAGACTGACCTAAATCAATAGTAATTCTTGAGCTTAATAAACAGACAAATTATTAAAATAAGAAAACAAAACAATGCCTTTAACAGAAGCGTAGTTGGCAAACTCAATGTTCCAGTTAAATTCTGAACTCATGTTATTAAGATTTAGCCAATATAGTTTAGGTACCAAAATCTGAAGGATAGAAAATAAAGTATGTTTCAACTCCAGTAATTGGAATATTTCAATAATTTAAGGCTGTAATAAATAAAACTGATTGGTTGAATTTAATAATTGTTTTACTTTTTCCAAAAGAAGAAGTAAGTGAGAAGATCAAAATAGCATCAGTGAAGTTAAGAAGTTAATTATATTTTGCAAGTTTGGTTATGGCTGTCTCCTCATCCTAAAAGCTTGGTTTACTAAGAGCAGCGATCAAATTCAACTTGTATCTTAGTGATATTCTAAAGCAAGAAGACTGAATCAGTGCAAAACTGAATTCATTATTTTTATTTATCTTTGATAGAAACAACTGAAAAACCATTTTTACGCTTCAGAGCAAGTCAGCTTATAGTAAAAAAAAAAAAGCAGTAATTGCACATGGACAAAACACAAAAAATATTTAACAAGAAACATGTCATTTCCCAATATTCTGGCTTAAAAGGTTTTAAAAAAAAATTATTATATTATTTATATTACATTGAATATGGCTTCATTTTATGGAATATCCCAGAAATTCCAACTACAGTAATGAATAGTGGAATTATGGAACTCATATAATCTCAAAACTGCCATTCTATTTTGTTTGCTTCAGACCAAGCTTTCCATTTCTATAATAGCCATTAAGTGACAATAATAATATGTGACAGCACAAGGCTACCTGTGCCTATGCAAAAGGCTCACAAAATTGTGGCTATCCGATTGAAATATGACTGCTGCGAAATCTTCAGAACAGTGACATGCAAAGCATGTTGCACCACAAAAAGTGATATTTTACTTGCAAAATTTTGTAGACGAGAAGATTTGGAAAAATAGATTTTCATTACTTTTAAAGCCTGCTTTTAAAATAATCTTTAATGAAGCTGACGCTCAGAATGAGATAAACCCATAAATATAAGATGTTCAACAGCTCACAGATTAATAAAATAAGATGGAAAATGCTGTTATTAAATTTCATTTCCAATACTTTATAAGGATGGTACTGTTTTTCAGATGGTTTTGCATGGTTTAAGTTCTGTTTGAAAGTGGTTCATTAGAGGAAACCACTCAAATAAAATCGCAGAATACTGGGGAACCTACTATAACTGACTTTGGTATTATTGTGTAGATATGTTACTGTTGTATATGTTTAACACCAATAATTGCTGGGACCAGGTTGAACTATTTCAATTTCTATTGTGATAAATCAGCTGTCAAATAGGACAATTAATTTGAATTTTAAGCAATTTATCACTTTTTTACATTCTGTGTTTATATGGAAGTTGCACATATTTCACTAAATATAATAAATGACAACCCAATATTTGAATTGCATTTTAACATGCTCAGATTAGAATTCCAGACCTCCTCTGAAAAACGTAATAGTACTATCAATACCCAAGATAAAAGCAAGGTCAGTTTATCTATGCTGAAAGCATGTGATTCAGGTTTTATATGTTTTGAAAATCTAGCAATAGAGCTGAATATATAATTTGGAAGTCAATACAGAACAGCAATGGCTATCATTAGATATTCCAAGAAAATGGTTGGCTCTGTCAAAGCATCATATTTGGTATGTCTGAATTATAAAGTTGTAGGTTGCATAATGGGATCTTACAACGTTTTTTTACTTTGTTTTCCTTTTCTCTAAGTTTCCCTGAAGGCAGACTCATTGAGGTTATTGAATATTGAACCAGATTCTCAAAGAACGTTAGCTAACTGAAATGCAATTTTTTGTATAGGCTTCCATTGGCTTTGTCTGTGTTTTCACTAAAAGAAGTACATCGTATCCCATGAAAGATTCCTTTCTTATAAAGATCTGGACAGAGTCTAGTACGGTGATAAAAAGAGTTCTTCGGTGTGATAAATCTGTCTATGCTGCAAAGTGGGATTTCCGAATGAGCAATTCTGGATTGTTAAAATGTCAACATCTAGGAGTGGAAATACATTGTATTACATCTGGAAACATGTTGGATGACCTAGGGGTAAGATAGTATTATTCATACTTTTAAAAAAATACAAAAACTGGAAAGATAACCCGTTTAGAAATTTCTAACGATTACAAAATTTCAATACAAAAAAATGTATTGGAGTGTCCCTTTAATATAATATACATTTTAAATCGGGAAGCAAGTTTAGAATTGCAAATAATCCTTGACAATTTAGAAACAATCCACCAAGACCTGTTGTGCACAACCACTATTCATTTGTGCAGAAATCTGGAACAGTATAATTTGAAACGAACTGATAATGCCCAGCAGGCACCTACCCAGCAGATTCTTTCTCAAACAGTCAAGAAAGTGGAATTCTTGGGGACAATTCATTGTTGCCTTGCAAGTATTTCCACTTTAAGGAAATTGTGCAAACTGGCTCTTCAATGCTTCCAGAGATAAACATTATGTCTCTCATTTCCAAAAGTTCACATGGCACCTTTAAGCACTAATTTTATAAACTAGAATTGTTGTTCACACTAAATGAGACCTTAGTTACACCCTATCAATAAATTGCCATCAATTTAAAAATAGGCAGTAACATTTTGTTTCAACATCATGAGTAAAATTTTGAAAACAAATTGGCTTAGAAACTTAAATGTTAACAGTTTTAAAAGACACATGTAGAATTCATCATAATTAAAACACGTATTATTAAGTTGGAGCCACAGGACAAACCCTATTTTTAAAACAAATCAGAAGCCAAAAACAATTCCCTTATTCTACAAATAACACTAACAGAAAGAGGTGGAACAATATAATTGAAAATTGAACAATTTAGGCTCAGTTCAGACAGATATCATGGCAAATTATGGATTAGTTCGTTAGGAATATGAATTTTAAAACTTATTTTTAGGAGACCAATCAGTGGCTAAATAACCATCATTTGTTCAGTTCAGCCACTTACGCATATTAAGTTAAATCAAGTGCAAAGGGTTTGTCACATAATGTTCTGAAGGCCAAGCCATTTAGTTCGTAGTGATCTCTGAACCGAACCATTCTTTATTGAACCGTTTTGTTTATTTATTCAAGGAAGCAACTTCCTCTAGCCAGTCTTCAGGTTTTTTAAAAACATCACAGTCCATAGGAAAGATTTACAAACCATGGCCCATCTTTCCCTTGATTTCTGATTGTGGTTTAATGAGAAGGAATTAAAGAAGTCTTGGACCCTTATAAAGCTCTATAATATTAAAGATTTCAAATCATATATAAATAATTATGGGTAGTGTGATTAAATGTTGAGATGAACAGCTCAAGACTGGCATGGAATTGCAAACATGATGCTAGGATGAGGTGAGGGCTTACATTTCTATATAAAATGTAAAAATCTTTATTTGTTAATATCCAATAGCTTAGTTCTTGCAAGTATGAAGCACAAGGTTCTGGAGACAAATATTATCTCCTTCCTTCATTAAAAAAAAGGTTATTTTTAATCAGCAGCATACATATTCCGGTTGGTTTAGTTTGGCTTACAGTTATGAATAAATGTTCTGCTTCCATATTCTTGATATCCTGCCACTTTGTTCCCATGGCAACCTCCTATTTGGTGAGTGCAGGATGAAACCATACAGGTAATCTTACATAGTTAAAGTGCCAACACACCAAACAAGTGGGATCAGAGCAGAAGACAGCACTATTAAATTTGACAATGGTGGCAAAATATTAAACCAGGAGTCCATATTCTGAATCATGAAGTCAAACATGCACGGGCTTTGCTAGAAGAGTTTGATGCTCAGGTAGTCTTAGCCACTGAATCTAATGCCCCAACATAAAAAAAATATTGTAGAAATCAATAATTTACATAATTTGAAACATTATTGCTTCAGCAAACAATTCAATCTTGAAATACACTGCAGTTGTGTATGACAGGGGTGTGACTCAACAAATATTAAAAGTAAAGGTATACATTGATTTTTGTTTACACTCACAGACATAATACTCTCAACACACAAGGGCTGCAAACAGATATATGGCAGCTTAGTGCCAACATTCTAAACCAGTTTTGAAGATTCAAAGCTTGCCTTACTCACCTAACTTATTTCAGCTATTTTTTTTGTTTTTGTTTTAAATTAAGGCAATGAAATGGCTACAGTTCCTAAAGTTCATTTCAGGGGAAACAAAAATATACACCTTTCTTCTTTCTGAACTTTAGGGCAGCAGCATATAATGTAAAAAGTTGTATTACACAAACATGCAACGCCAGGTTGATGTAAAAAAAAGCAAAAAACAAAACAAAACAAAAAACACTAAATCCAAGTTAAAAAATATCATTTGGTGGTTTTTTTTCTTCACTGGGTTACACACAGTTTTCAGAGAGGAAAAATAAAGCTTAGAATTGTTTTACAGTTCTGTATGTGTCTAAATCACGCACCAAAAAGGGCTTCTAGCAATAACAAAAAATATTATAGAAGTTTGATTCATCACTACTTGAGGACTTCTGGGACAAGGCACTGATTCTTGGTTTTTTTTTAGTTTTTTTTTTTTACTGTGCCCATGTCTCTATGCACTTGTGGAATTCTTTTAAACATTTCAGTTTTTCTCTTTTTATTCTGTACAACATAAAAGGTATATGACAGACGGTGGCTAACACATATTAGCAGAAGCTGATTTTAGAGTTGACATCTCCTATTCCACTGCTCAAAACTTCCAGACTCTCTGAAATTTTAGATGGCTGCAAAAAACCCAGCAACAGGCATTTAAGATTACGTCAGCTTTCAGCATTTTTCAGTGCATTTTGCAAAAAGGGTCTAAGTTAGGCATACAGTTCTGGTGTTTATTTTACACAGAGAAGACCACCGACATTTGACATAAAGTCTTCTAAACTTTTGAGGAAGGCCATCTTCTGCTTACGGTCCAGCGTAGGCGGAGTGCTGCTTGCAGTAAGTTTGTTGAAAGCATCTGCTAACCGCTGGTAAATTATGGGATCTTGCTGACTTGATAGTAAAGTTTCAACTAATTCAGAATATTCTGCCTGTAAAGAAAATAATCACATTTATATTTCAGAAGAAAATTTATTAGTAAAAATTAACTCTGTGGAATAATATCAAAGGCTTTCTATAGACTGACTTATTAACAGAATTACAATGTAAGTATATTTCCAATTTTGGATGCTAGGAACATTTCTTTAAAGTTAAGAGATAGTGGCTTCCCTCAAGTCATTAAGTTAATTCTATCTGACTGTAAGATTCAATTATAGACCTCTATGACCCCTAAACATTATGGAACATACAAGAGATAATGACATCATAAAATATCATACCTGATGCAAACATACTAATGTATAAAATGCTTCTCCTGCTGCAGCTGTCATCTCTGTATTGTGCTTTTGCAGTACCAGCATATCAAAAACCATCTAAAATGGAAAAACAAAACTTTATATCCTGACTTCTTAAGAAAAAAATGTGCTAACTAACAAAATGACAACTGCTTTGTAGAAGCTTGTATTATGAGATGAGGACTAAAAATGAACCTTCAAATGATATATATACCGGTAATTGTTTGCAACAATGTGTAAGTCAGAACAGTGTTATCACCATATAACAAAACAGATGGTAAATGGCTGAAGCAGAGACCCCTAATCTATCTGTTTAATTATGTTAAGGACTTTGAACTTCCTTACTAATATAGCCCACTCCCATGGGTACAAACAATAAAATTTTCTGGTGGAAAAACTGGATACTTTTTAATAATAGATTCCTTGGGCTCCTTGGTAGCCAATAAGCTAAACGTATAGAAAAAAAGTAGGGTTCACTTTACAAAAACTGGCATCAAATGTGGTTTTAACCTGATTACTAGCTTGCATCCCAAAAGCTCCTCTGGCAAAAAAAAAGTGATTTCCAACAAGTAATATGGCACAAGGTTCGTTCTCAAGGCCTTTTAAAGGATCACTAAGGTTTATGCCCTTCAGCCTCTATTTCCTATTTTGCAATATTGTATTCGTCAATACAGCACTGTACAATTGAACTGAGCTGGAATTCCCAGGGTCCTCAACAGCTAGATCAAACATGCAGTCCCACCGTTGGGGAAAGCGCTATCACCAACGATATGAGCCACGGTGGCGCAATGGTTAGGGTGCAGTACTGTAGGCCACTTCTGCTGACTGTCGGCTGCCTGCAATTTGGCAGTTCAAATCTCACCAGGCTCAAGGTTGACTCAGCCTTCCATCCTTCCGAGGTG
>JANHFT010002582.1:50847-67018 GCA_032467955.1 Pseudoxenodon macrops | reverse complement strand
TGACCAGTTCTGGAGAACTGGTAGCGGAAATTTTGAGTAGTTTGGAGAACCAGTAAATACCACCTCTGACTGGCCCCTGCCCCCATCTATTCTCTGCCTCCGAAGTCCCAGCTGATCGAAAAGAAATGGGAATTTTGGAGTAACCTTCCCCTGGAGTGGGGAGGGAATGGAGATTTTAAAGTATCCATCCCCTGCTATGCCCAAGCCACGCCCACCAAACCACTCCATGCCCACAGAACCGGTAGTAAAAATGTTTGAATCCCACCACTGCCCCCATCCCTTACAATTAAAGAAGAGCTCCAATATCTGACACCAGGAAATAATACCCTTAGGCTTTGCACCTCTATGGACACAGAAATCCATCAGCTTGTGGATTCTTGGATGTTTAATTTCATAGACGGGGCTATTATGTGGCTTGCCACATAACCACTAATAAACCAATGATAGTGAGCTTATCAATGGCAGATCAAGAACATACATTTAATTTGGATGGAGGGATATAAACATTTAACAGACTTTGATATTTATAATATCAAGTTTCACTACACTGCAACTTTTGGTCTCACAGTACTATGCTCTGCTCTGTGCTCCCAACCGGTTACCGTTTCAAACTCAAACAGGACAGAGAGAGGCACAGTGCAGCCTCTTCAGGTTCTTCAATTTTCGACCTGTCCATTAATGTTGAGGAAAGGTATCACCTATCTTTGTTGATTAGACAAGGAGATATAATTCTCTATGCATTTTAAGGCTGGTGGAAAAAGTGTAAATAAGGATTCAAAGGCTTGTGCAGCAAGCCATGGCTTAGTATGATTTCTAAACCCAATCACTAAGTTCTGATAAGCAAATCGATAAAATTGTACTCATCGGATCTAGAAAGAGATAAATTCCATACATGAGTTCTGCACAACTATTTAATAAATGCCTCAAAATATTTTTTAACGTTCTTTCACAAAAGATCAACTTAATAAACGATAAATAACAATTCTGAAGAGCATGCAATAAAGAGAGCACCTGCAGAAAGAGGTCACAGATTTACAGTGAACACAAGTACCAAGATCTTAAGTTATGCTGTTTTAAGAATTGTTCTTTTTCCTCAACCCTTAGGAAATCACCCATGCATTTCTTAATTACAGGTAGTCTTCGAGGTACGAAGGACCATTTAATGACTGTTCGAAGCTACGAATGCCCTCCCAAAAGTGGACTTGAGGCATGGGTTAGAAATTGCAACCAAAAAGCAGCCTCTGGAATCATGTCACCTGGATTCAGTCACTCCTGAAACAGTGGCCATTTTCAGTCCTATGTCTGCCCTGGCCACCCACAGTTACAACAGGTGATTTCTGAGGCCTATATGGTTGGCACATTTTTTCCCCTCCTGGTCACATGACCAACCAAGATCCAGGGTCTTTGCATCAGGTGCTTACTCCCCCCCCCCCACTGCTGCTAGGTGGAGGGCTAGAGGAGTGAATCTCTCTTGCTGCCCTTCTTGCGTCTTTCATTGCTGTTGCCTTGAGGACTAGAGTACTATAGTTGCCTTGGTAAGTACTTAAAAAAATTCTTTTTCATTGTAATATGGTGCTTGTTTGTAAATACGTTTTACAAACTTTTTTTTAAAACGGTGGTTGTTTGCATTTTGCTTTGGAATTGTTACCAGAAACACTAGCCGGCGTCTACAGGGAGCACTTTTAGTTCTGTAAAGTTCCTTTGCCTTCTATGTGCTGTTTGTTTGCGTGTAGTTTGAGATTGCTTGCAGAAAGATCCTTTGCATTCTACTGTTTGTTTGCTTTTGCTTTGCGGATTAGTGTAGAGAGTTTGTAGAACAGCTGATGGGCAGGCAGCAGTGGTTTCCTCTGGAGGTTCTTCTCAGTGTCCTAAAAATTCACCCCCACATAAACCCCAGTTTAAATCTAGGCACGTGCCTGGAGTCACTGAAGCTCCGAGGCACATGGATGTGCTTTCAGTGTTTTCTTCTGAAGGCTCCAACCGGGGAGCTCTGCACATTATCTTGGTTCACTTAATAATGGCAGAGGTCAGTTAATGAACTGAAGCAAACAGCAACCCTGATTTTTGTTCATATATCGACCCAATGAATTCATTTAACAAGTGCCATTGTAAAAATAAGTCCAATTCATTTTATAACAGTCATTTGACTGACATCCCTATTGGGCAGGTTCCATTAAGGTCTTATATCTTGAGGAATACCTGTACTTGAAGTGGAACTAGAAGTTCTTCTTTTTTAAATGCAAAACATCCAAGAGGTCAAATTTTAACCTCTTCTGTAACAAACCATTTCCTTCTTTGCTCACCACTGTTATTTTGTTATCAAACTTACAAACTCTGCTCACTGCTGCCTTCTAAACCCAAGTGAGAAGTCAACCATGCTGAGTCCCATAGAATGCCCAAAGTAGATTTTCAGACCAACTGCTAAAGAGGAAACTGCATATGACAGGGGAGGCTGTTAATGTACGGTTCATTTACAATTCTGTAAAAGTACAGCTTGGAAATACAGCTTCTTTAGGGACTTAAAGCATTTGCTGAAACTGCTTGTGATTTTATCATTCCACTGCTCAAAAATAAGATTCATACTTCTATATCATGATATACTTGACAGCATATCATAATCATCAACAGTAGCACTAACACCCCCAATTAACAGGTCCTCAGGCTTATCCCATGTCATCCTCCAGAACTCACTGGTTTGTGTCAGTTGTACTTATGGTGACAGCTGTATTTTAAATAGGCAACCCTCCCCCATGGCAGTCCTGACACTACCACGTACTCCTAGCTTTCCAAATATGGCCATTAACCAGAGAATCGTTTAACATTAACCAAGACTCCTGCAAGAGCACTCCGTAGTAACATACACAAAACAGTATTGTTCATTGTTGAAGGCATTAGATTTTAATAATGAAGCTGATTAGCGCAAAACAGAATTAAGAGTAAGTCATTATTTTTAATTATCAACTCACAATTTACCATATTTTTCAACTGGGGTAAATCAGTTTTTTTCCCCAGAGCACACATACACACTCAAAAACCCTTGACATCCCATCTAAAATCATTGCAGATATCTTAGCAAGGATACTAGAAATTAGAACCAACCCATGCTTTCATCTTCTGAGAGGCTCTTTCAATCCTCTTCCCTTAATCCCACCACCCAATAATGTTCTTAATAGCTGCAATGCCACAGCTGTCTATGGAAAGTGCTTCTTGTTTGAAAAACACTAGCTGCTGCTTTGATATTGAACAAAACCAGAAGTTTTTGTATTGTCAGCTGTGGCTTCTAAGTAAACAGGAATGGGGATGAACCTATCTCAGAGAAATTAATGAATTATCTGCACAAACAAATTATGCTGGAATTATCTAGTCACAATCTCAAAGGCCTTAATTATGAAATGTATTGGCTGGCACTTTGGCCATCATCAACCTAGTCACTGAGGACTGAGAGTTCTCAATCATCAACAAGTGTTCTCCGGGACCAAGAGGAATGCTAGAATTATCATTAAATCCAATTTCAATAATCCAAGGCTGATAGATAAATAGTGATCATTATATACCAGTATAGTTAAACTCTGGTTTCTCAGAATTATACGTAACAAATCAAGAAAACTGGAGGAGTCAGTATGAAAGGGGGATATATTTGGATTTCTGCATTATTTTGACAAAGCATTTTAATTATCCCATTGTGGTTATTATTTAGTTAGACTTGTCACCTTGTCTTTGACATTTTTAAAGATCTTTTAAATAGAAATCACTGTATTTGAAACCTATTGTGTGAACAGGCAGCAAAATACGGGCAGAGAGAACTACACTTACCGTCTGTCTGTCTGTCTGTCTGTCTCTCTCTCTCTCTCTCACACACACACACACACACACACTCACACTCCAAAGGTTTAGCATGATTGTTTAATTTTGGTCAATTCCTTATTCATGTTTATGTTTAAATAAATCAACTTTTTAATTATTCCACATCTCAAGATTTTCATAATTGTCTCTAGAACTTACCAAGTTCCTTGTACCATCAGGAGCAGCTAAGTGGCACTGGATGTAAGAATTAAAAACCTGAACAGCATGCTGAGTAAAGAAGCCTTTGTGGAAATGTTTATCATCTTGTACCAAGGTAAGCCATGATTCCAAGAGCTTGTCATATGCCTCCATATATACCATGTCATCTTTGTCAAGCTAAAGAAATAAAGCAAAAATAGGAATTATCCAAAAGTTGTCAGAGCTTTTCCCCATTAGTTCCAATTTTTAATGTGTGACAATACCTATTTCCCCCCACTATTTGCAGTAGGCTTTTAGACTAACAGATAATTTGAACCCAGTACACTATAAACCTTCAAAGAATCCAAACAGCTAGTTGTACAACTGGAGTAACATAGATAGTCCTTCCCATTAGCGGTGTTTCTACTCTCCTGTCAAAATGTTACACAAATTCTCTCAAGCCTCTGGACCAATTTTGCAAGAATGGGAAAGGAAGTTCACGTTTGGGAAAAGAAGTGTCTTCCAGTAAACTGTTATTTTTAAAAATGGAAACAAAAGTTGACTGATAAACATTACCACTACACACACAGACACATACATACAGACAGACAGACAGACACACACACGCACACACACTTCTCTTATGCAAAATCAGAGGATGTAAAACAATTCAAACAGTTTACCTCCCAAATAAAAAGGTAAACCCAATCGTAGTTCAAGAATAAATTATCAGAAAGTGTTCTTATAATAAAAATCACATTCTAAGTTTTGAAATATGAAGTTCTTAGTTCTTTAAACCTTTACCTGACACACTAAGATTACAGTGGTCAAGTAATCCAGCAGACTTTTTCAGCAAATAATGATCAAGGGTAAATGAGGGAGAGATTTTCTGCTAGTCTTATTTTTCATTTACATGGCATTAGATATAAAGATATGAACGGAAGAAACTAAAAAGCTATTCCCAAACAATTTAATTGAAAAAAATCATTTAAAAAAGAAACTGGATCACAAATACTGCCTAGCATGTTTTGAACTATATATAAAATGACAAGCTATGAAATAAATTAACCTACATTAATAAACATTTACAAATGTTCATACCCAAAAAAAAACTCTGACCCCTAACAGCAGTTTTCAATTTTTTTTTCAGGCCGCAGAAACTATAATTGAAAAATAAAATCTCTCATAACCCCTGACCAAGAGTCAAAGGTTTAGTGACCAATATTTGGCTGAATTTAAGTACAGTAACTTTCCCCCTTTAATCTCTCACAGAATCTTGTCAAACTCTCATGGGACTCCTTAGTTCCATGGAACACAGTTTGAAAACCCTGCTCTGAAAGATTTAAAAAATTCAGACAAATCTTCCCTTTTCATAGGAATGGTTAAAGCAAAAGGAGAAGAACGAACTGTGGATACTGATTGCCTTTTAGATTTACAACGTTTCACACGGCAAAAGTGTTCTCTGATTCTTGTTACCGGTAATTCTCTTTTTCTGAAAAGCAACGCAGTAACAAAATACAGTGAAGGGCAAAAATGGTTTTAATATACTTCAGCGTTGATGGCTTACTATTTTCGTTAACTTTTTTTTCTTGTATTATTTAGATTTAATTTGTTTGTAGATCTGTCTATAACAGAAATTGAGACTAAATGTACTAATTTAAAGTAAATTCAATCCAAAAATGTATGAGTATTCCTGAATAAACTATACTTTTGTATTTTACATATCTAAACATACATCTATAAGCAAACTAAATTATACAAAATTCATTTTTCAAACAAAAACAAAAAAGCAACTGGAAATTACTATTCTGAAAAGTACAAGAAAAGTTCCAATTTTATTTCATTGTTTAAAAATGTCTGTAAATTTTGTTAACTATATACAGAAGAAATGTGGAGTATAGGGGGGTCAAGCTGATTAGGATGGCATGATTTTTCTATGTACATGTTGCTTATATCAAATATTTTTTATATTTTTTTCTTTAAAAAAATTATATTCATCTAAAAACTGAGAATCCGTTTAACGTAGTGCTGGGCTAGAAACTGGAAAACTGTGAACTTTAGTCTCCCCTTAGGCACTAACATCAATTTGGTTAACTTTTGAATAGTCACTCTTATTCAGGCCACTATTGCTGTGAGGAAAATAGGAGGAGAGAATACTGTGTACCTCATGCTACCTTGACTTGTACAAAATAAAGGTGGGATATAAATCTAATAAACAAGAATTTTGCTTATTCCTGCTCAATCCTGCTTAAGCATTGGATTTGCTACAATTCTAGAACCAATAACAGATAAGTTCTAGATAATAAATAAATAAATAACAGGAGTTTTCACATCTCCTTTACAAATCTACTGCTACGGAAATTATTTTTTTCTATTAATACTGACACATTAGCAAAAGCCACATAAAAAAATTAAACCGGTAATTCCTGACATGCTACTTAGCTCTACATACTGTTTAAACTAATGAACAAGTAATAATTTCACACTGCAATACATAGGATAATGGGGCTTATTCATTAGATGTGAATTTCCAATAGTGAAGAGGACCACAACGGGCCCTTCCTAAAGAAGACTTTAGGACTATCTGACATCATTACTTCAACATTTCAGAGCTAGTGAAATCAGCATGGTACAGTTCACACATCCTACTGCTTGTTTTCCCAATCAACATGACAAAACTAATGATTGTATGAGGTAAATCTCCTGTTATATGGAGCTTTGGAACAGGCTCACGCTTCTGATTACTACAAAGCTCAGTGCAATGCAAAAATCCTTTGCTATTTAGGAGGAATGTGGGAAGATAATTGCCTACTGCTATCTGCTAGCAACAGCGCTGGAGACATTAGCCCCGTGCTAACTTCTTTACGAAAATCTGTCAAAAGGTGATGAGGAAAATCAATACAACACAATAGTAAAACTGACCCCCCCTTTTTTTTCTCCATTCAAAATCTATTTCCCCACTATGAACTTAAATATACAAAGCAACAATCAATACTGTAAGGGAGGAGCAAACTTTCTGTTATTTAAAAAAAATATGTGTAATATTGTCAGGACTAATAAAAACATTCCTTTAGTAATTCAAGATATAACCATGTGAAATATTCATAAATAAGGTAGAAAGCGGAGTTACTAGATTCTAGAACTATACAGAGATTCAGTTCTGATTTGGAAATAAACCACTATTTTTAATATCTAGAGGCGCATACACTGTATTTATCTACAACTCTTTAAAGCAGTTACATCTTTTGCTGGACACAGATACTATACCATCTGAAGTATCTATTTAGAATTGGATCTGAAGCATCAGGTATCTCTCCTAGATTCCAATGCACCGATATCCCATAAGCTTGTCTTTATCAATATATGGCCAACACATGGAAATTGCATTTGCAATTGAAAAAATACACTGTCTACCATATCACTTCTTCATATACTTAAGAAGAACACACATTTAAAACACTTTTGGGATACAAGAACATACTGTGCCAGTATAAACCTACAAGGTATTAAGAACTGTCAATGCAAACTCCTCTGCAGGAAATATTATACCCATCTGGTGTTTGAGATACCGCCATATGTGCCAAAACCAGGAAACTAAAGGCCACAATGATTTAATATCTAAAATTAAATTATAAAATTAAAACCAAATATTTTATTAATTGGTTTCAGCATTGCTGTGATAAGATGGCTTTCTAAATTTCTGAAGACAATGCATTCTACATGATGGTAAAAATGTAATTGATATTTCATTCAAATATCAATCTCAAGACAAAATTCACAAGTGTTCAAAATAACATTTTATTCTAATACATTTTTAAAAAATCACTATTATAGTTTTAAAAGTGAACTATGGAGCACAGATTAGGGAAATTGGTCTGCTCTGTCAAATCCACTCAGTCAATATATAATACTGTAGATGCTCCATCCAACAATTACTCTTGACCTGTTCTGCTAAATCTGAAAAGTGGAACAGTTGGAAATTTGCCTCTTACTCCTAAATCTTAATTTTATATGCAAAAGCTGAAGACAATTCTGGAAGCCCAAACTAGATGTTACACAGATGGTATGTAGATCTCTTATTCAATAGTGGAGGAGAATTAGAGATAAAATGTATGTAAATTAAAATGCAAGATGAGAGAGATATGGAGTGTGCTTTATAGGAAAGAACAATTAAATGGGGAAAAAATCCCATTAAATTGGAGACCAAACACAGATTAAGACCAGAAACTCAGATTTTTAAAAAACAAACACATTACCAGTTTTCATGCCTCACTCAATTACTGAGTTTCTTATTTCCCTGATAAATACAGTTACAACTATAAACTACTATACAGAAAAAATCCTTGTAATATGAACCCCGGATTTATTTATTTTCAGTTAATTGCTTTAAACTTATAAAGAAGGCAGTAAAGGCAACAAAAATTTTCACACGTGGGAAATTATCCAGCTCAACCTGCTACATCCAACAATGTCCATATAATCCCCACACAAAAATATTATTATAACAGGAACTAAAATGCATTAATTGGAGTAACATAATGCCAAAATGTCATTTTTTCATGCTGATATCAAATAATATTAAACTGAGGAATATATCAAAACACTATGTAAATATATAGTTCGCTGCAGAACTGGCAACTCTGCCTCTAGTTCTAGTACATTGCTCTAACTCAGGGTGATTTTGTGCTTCATTAGGAGCCTTTAAACCAACTAAATTTCTTCATAAAACAGAATAGGACCACAGAAAAGGATGAAGCTCACTGTAACCATTACAAATTAACTGAGTAATAAGGGGAAAAAATAGTACCATAAGCTAGACATTACATAAAACTAAAAGTATTTTAAAGTTTCAGCATTTTGGAAGAACCTCACAAAATTAAAGTTGCTACTTACAACTTCTTCCAAGGCAGCACTTCTTCCAAAAGAGCAAGTGAGATGTGTGAGGCAGTTAACAAACGAAGAGAAAAGTTCATTTGGAATGGCTGTTAATATATTGCGAGGAAATACAGTGATCAAATTGCTGATTATACTGGATATGCCCACAGCTTCAGAATCTTCTATCTCAATCCTGTAGGCAAATAAAAAAACAAAAACAAAAAACAGAAAAGCCCAATAACTTTATTGTAAGGTTTAAAAGCATTTCATTATTGCTCAGAAAGGTATCTTTAGGTTGTAGTGCTATGCCGCTCTTCAAACTGTTCTTCAAACAACGGAACACAAGTCCCACCTCCCTTCCCCAGCAATCCCAAATTCTAGGAAGTAAGCATATTACCTACCCATTGATAGTATTGAGCAATCCCTCAATGAAGTGAGCCAAATAATCAACTTGAGAGCTTTCATCTGGAAAGACTGGCCCATGAAGTGAGGCTAGCTGGGCTAAACACTGCAGAGAGTCTTGTGCCATATCGGTGTCTTCTCTAATTTTTCGATGCACCTTTTCAGAAGTGAGAGGGTTAACACCACATGAGGAGGTGGGGAGAAGAAAGAACATGTTCTTTTACCATCATCACATGACACACTCCTAAAGAGCGTGAGCAAACGCACATGCACCCCCCACCACCACCACATAAACAGCTTTCCCCGAGTATCTCGTGTATTAGTAGTCATTCCTTGGTATGTATGCAAACTGTCACTTCAGTAGATCAATTCAAACAGTCATATTAAATTAGTCAAAGCCAGGGACCTACCTACATGTTAAACTGTCTATGCATTTTGAGTCTTAGAGGGAAACAGTTGCCAGCCAGTCAGACATGCTGCTCCTTCTAAAAACAGCAATAATGACAGCCATCTCTATTATGCTAACTATG
The DNA here is from genome assembly GCA_032467955.1 of Pseudoxenodon macrops. Lineage (NCBI taxonomy): Eukaryota > Metazoa > Chordata > Lepidosauria > Squamata > Pseudoxenodontidae > Pseudoxenodon > Pseudoxenodon macrops. Next base: position 57,230 of record JANHFT010002582.1, on the reverse strand, counting down.
CCTGGGCTACAGTGCCTTGCTAAAGTTAGTCGACAAGTTCAATCAAGATTATATAGATGCTTCTTTAGTAGAGGTAAACACCAAACTCTCAAGAAACCAAACACATTTCCTTGAAGCAAAATCTTCTTATAACTTCCCAAACCTCTTTAGTCTCGATCCTACTGTTTCTGTCTGCAAGACTGCTCTCCTTTTTGGCACTAGCCTCCTTAAGAGATCCTCATGGACAATAAATCACTCCTATAGATCAATCATTTGTAGACTGAATATTTATAGCAAGTGTGGGCATCAAGAGACCAATCTTTAAAAGACAACCTTGGATGCACAATAGAATTTCTGAATTCAATCTCCTGATATGCTTTTAGGATATATTATAAAGTAATATGGGACAACTGTTTTCTCCTTGTTTAAACAAATTTAATATTTGAAATGGTCATTATAACCTAAGAAATACTAGTCTCACCCAATCAATTTAAAGGCACGCTAAATTAATATTTATTGTTATTATTACATGTGCTTAACATGTTTTATGAACTGCTCACAATACATAGTGTTTAATAAACACAGAAAACCTACAACAAAGTATAATGTACAGTTGTTATACCTACAACAAAATACACTGTTGTGAAAATGGATTTTATTTTTATTTATAGGAAAAATTTGAAGTTTAGCTTCACAAAAAACTAGAATACCCACAAACTAGAATATACTCTCTAGATAATAATGAATGACACACGTAATTATTTTAAAAATTAAATTCACTACTGATTTTGTTGACAATCAATCAATATATTATTTAAATTGAGTTACAAATGGACCAAACCTACTCTAAATGAGGAATTTTTAACCCTATGTAGGAAATAGCTATTTTGGAAATCCAGTGAATAACATACAAATAAAACTATTAACCCCTATTTCATTAATATGGAGTTGATGTTTATTGGGAAAATTTAATCTGGTGAAAACAATACTTAAATCTAAAAAATAGTTCCTTTGCCAGCAAGCAAAGGAATTTAACCCAAACGTGCTAATGAAGAATTACATTAGAAAGGGTTAACCTGTAAACCTAAAAGCTATTTGCTCCAGCAGGTCCCAGCTGACAGTAGCAACTGTCTGGTTGTCTAGACAGCTGTTCATATTGTGTGCAGCTGTTAAGTGGTCTGCCAGCAAGGTTTTAAAAAAAAATGAAAATGCCTGAACAAGATAAAATACTTACAAGTAACTACATAACCATAACTAAATGTTTTGAAAAGAATAGCAAGCTATTAAAAAAAAAGTCTTAAACACATCCATTGTTTTAAAAGCAATAATCCCAAATTCTAGCTATATCCTTTTAATTTATTTGGGGGGGGGGGAAACAGTTGCTGTTTATCTTCCAAAAATAGATTATCTAAGACAGTTGTCTAATGCTAAAAACATGGTCCATTTCTCCATTAATTCATAGAAAATTATCATACCTTGGGGGAGAGAATTTACACTCATCCCGTTGAAAAAAGGTATTGCTATTGCTATTAAGGAGATGTATTTCTCTATCAATTTTTGAAACATCTTTATACTGTAAAAATAAGAATATGGAGCAATTTCTATGTCGTCTACATTCAATAATACATTAAAGCACCGAGCTGATTATTCTAGAATAAATAATAGGTATTACATGCAGTTTTGTTAGTTTTAATATGGAGCAATTTCTAGGTTGTCTAGATTTAATAATACATTAAAGCACTGAGCTAATTATTGTAGAATGGGTATTACATGGAGTTTTGTTAGTTTTAATTCATTTTAATTCATATTTTATGATATTTTGAATGATTATTTATTACATGTTGGTTCTATTTAACAAGTAAAAACCTTTTAAAATTCACATAAATTCTGAGCTTTTAAACACCTACTACTTTTATCCTGTTTTACACCATTTTCTTTATTTGTTCCTCACCCTGGCTTAATTTTTAGACCTAATATGATTGTTACAATATCTCTGTTATGCTTGGTTGTTGCTTCTGAATTTATTTATTTATTTTTGCTGGATATTGATCGTAGTTAAATTGGGATTTCCTTCTTCTTCTGGGTATTGAACTTGCAGATGACTGGGCTGAACATTTCATGAAGAGCTCTTAACTCAAATAGCACAGGCTGGTTCACATGAAATGCCACAAATTCTTATTATACAGAACTAGGATTCCAGAGGAAAAGCCATATGCATCATGCAGGCACTCTTATGGTACATGCCAGAATAAACATAGGTTTCCTAAATGGAAACATTATCCATGTAGGAAGTTGCCAAATGGGAAGCAGCTTTAAGCTCCCTTTAGTTTTGTTTTACTCTATTTGCATAGTGCCTAAGAGGAGAGCAGGCATAGATTAATTTGCGTTTACAATCAGCTAGAGAAATTTTATTTGAGCAGCAGTATTGAAGAAGTAGCTGGAAGATACCCAACAGCCCTGTTCTGTTTAAATCATGACCATTATTAAATTAAGTGAACACAATGCAGAGGAATTAATACAAACGTTGACCGATTTAAAAGATTTAACCGGTTGTGTTGGTGAAGCATAGAGTATGGTTTATGCAACTCTTACCTGAAGTCTTCCTACAGCATCCAAGAGAGGGAAAAATCCAACAACAATCTGAGAAAGAAGTGATGGGAGCTGTAGCTTCGTTGCTACTAAACTAGCAAAAGAGAACAATGGAACTTACTGTAAAGAAAAGCTCCATCACTCTGCTGTCCAGGAGGGTCTCACGCCAGGACTCTGTTGGCTTTAACATCACATTTTGTGAGGATTCAAACATAGCTATATAATGTCTGCCTAGTTGTCTGGTGTCAAGGTCAACAACAACATTCCAATTTGGCTTTCTTCTTCTTCTTCTTTTTAAATCCCTGATACAACAGGTCCCATTCAGAAAGAATGCAATGGAAACAAATTTTAAGCCTCTTCACATACACAGCATAATTCATGCATGAGGACAAGGAATAAAAGACATTGTACTGCAAAAAAGAACACCCTAGGAATGCCAGATAACAGTTTGATCACAATGACGAAACATTCCATAGTGGCTCAATCGTCTAATAATCGTTCCAATGAGACAAGGAACAAAAATGATACCACATTCAACAGGTATCAAACCTGTCCAAAGTATGCTTTGTATATTAAAATGCTTTTGGCTGGTTTTATCAGATGTTGCCTGGCAATTTAAGTCTTTGAAACCTACTAGCATATCCTACATACTTCAAAGGATTCAACTGAGTTTAGCTTCTTGTTAGATTAAAAAAATGTATCAATTACACATATGCATGCGTGTCTACACACTTCACAGCAGGGATAATGGATACATGGTTTAAATCCGGAACTTTATATCCCAACCTCATGCACACATGTCACACTAATTTTGATTTGAGTTTCTTTGCTAATAACTTTACATAGGAGCAGTCTTTAAAAGACAAAACATATGCTATGTTTCAGATAATACAAGATAATCCTATAAAAAGGGTATTAGTATGCATAGAGAATCAATGTAAAAATACAAACATAATATCACTTTGTACATATACATTAAACAGTACTCCAAAGTTGCAAAACTATGAATACTTAAAACATAGGGCAGTTATCCAGAATGCATATGCATTTGCTATTCACTAAATTACATGTAAATCTGGTAAAAACAGTATATTTGAAAGAAGACAAGTTTAATTATCAATCTGCCTAAAGATCCATGTACAGCTTTTGCAGATTCTTAAAAATTAACAAACACAAGAGTACATTGTTGAATCTCATGTAACATTCAGATATTTATTTTGGTTGGTTCAATTAGTTTTGTAGTTGAGTACTAATTATTGTAAAAAAAAAAGTTTAATAGTTTAACAACATTATTCACACCTTTTCCATTGCACTGGCCACATAGTCGAGTCCAAAACTCTGTTGCTAGTTTCTCTATGAATTTATCTTGTCTTACATTTTGTTTTTTTAATCTGCCTTTTTTCTTTGATATATAACTTTCTCCTTAAAACTGCTGCCCCAAATTTCTGCCTAACATTAGCTATCCAAAATTCAACTTCAAGCTTTAAGTTTTGCCCATAACTTCTGAAGCACAGGTTGAGGCTTGGTTAAAGCATACAGGGTGAATGAAATTCTCTCTCCTTGTTTTTTCCATTTCCCTCTCCTTTTGTTGTCTATTTATGTTTGACAGTAAGTCTCTTGTGCACTGGGACCCTGTTCATTACTTTGAAAAGCATCAAAGGCAATGATAAAATGATAAATGGTTAATAATTGTTCAGATTCGATTACTCAGTCTTAAGTACTTTTTTCTATTAAAGTACTTATATTAAATGCTGACAGACAGACAGTATTCAATTTCAAAATGCTAAAAGTACTATTTTGAATTAGGACAGACAACATAAAACTCTTGTAATAGCAATTGCTAGAGAAAAATTGATTTTCTCCTTTTTTCTGTAAGCGAAAGCTGTAGCTCTTCACTTTGACAGTTACAGCATACTTTCAATGCAGTTTAACATTAAGGCTCGCATAAGCTGATACACATCAAATTCTCTTTTAATTCATGTTTTCTGAAGAAGAAATGGAATGAGGAATTAAAGAGTTATGAATGAAAACTTGTTAAAGAATCCCATACAATCCAGCATTCTGTGACAGGAATTACTTCAGAAATTCACCCAAGCTACAGTGTAGTAGTTAAATATTAGGACTGAGAAGACCCAGGGTCCAAATCCACTTTCAGCCCTGGATGTCAAATGGGTGATTCTGGTGTCATCTCCCCTCCTCTCTCAGCACAAACAAACTAACAGGAATGTCACCGTGGGGGGAAAAAAAGAATGGGGTACGATGTATCATGCCTTGAGTTCCTGGAGGAAAAGTGGTATGTATATGTATGGAACAAATAAACAATAAAAATAAAGCCTGAACTTCAGGGAAATATTATCTTGCAGCATTGTTTCCCTTTAACCTGTATATAAGACATGTTGCCTATAATTCAGGAAGTAGTAAATGACTATTACTAGTCACTGATAGTCTGAACCTGTCTTGTCCTTTTTTAAAGCCATTCAAATTAACACCCCTTACAACTGCTGGTAACAGATTCCACACTTTAATTATGTACCCTGTTTTCCTGAAAATAAGACCTCCCCAGATAATAAGCCCAATTAGGCTTTTGAGCACATGCGCTAAAATAAGCCATCCCCCAAAAATAAGCCCTCTCCAAAATACAGCAGCAGCCATGAGGTGACTGCGCTCGTCGCCTCCTGCACCTAAAAAATAATAAGACCTCCCGGAAAATAAGACCAAGCACTTATTTCGGGGGTTAAAAGAAAATAAGACCCTGTCTTATTTTTGGGGAAACAAGGGTAATTTGTGAAAAATCATTTTGTTCTGTCGCTCTTGAATCTCTCCTCATTTAAGGGAATATCTACATAAAGTTTGCTTTTATAAGCTTCTATTATTTTTCCCTTCACTGTTTTTTGTTCTAAACAATTCCAAACTATAGCTCTCAAACTATTTTGTTGGCATAAGGCAAGAAGATAAATCTCTAGATTTTTGATATGGCACAACAGTGCCCCCTAAAGTGTCTGATAAGTTGGACCCAGTTAGAAGCCAGAATCAAAACAATCCAGCTTTTGTTCCCTTAAAAAGCCATGTAATCCTATTTATATAATGTCATAACTTGGGAAAAATAAGACTGCATCTTTAGAATTCTGTCAAGGATTACTAAGATGGCTTTAATTGCTAAATATTTTTTTTACTTGCTATCTAGATCCAGAACATCCAAGGCTGAGCATTCTGGCTTTGCTGGACAAAACAACCTTCACAGAGAAAGTGGCTTTCAGTTTTCCTCTATGTTCTGTAGAACTGAGGATGATGCTAAAAAAGAGACAAAAGGGAGAGACAAAATATACAGACAGAGAAGTGGAGCATATAAATGTTCCATCAGGAGATCTAGATGCTACCTCTAACTAGATCCCTAGCTATGAACTGTGACAGTTCATATGCTGATAGCCAAGATTTTATTCAAGAAAGTAGCAAGCACCTGATCAGTCTAGACCCGTGAATGCGAACCTATGGCACCGGTGCCACAGGTGGCAGGTGGAGCTATAGAGGGCATGCGAGGCGTTACCCTATGTCAGCTCCAGCACATATGCGTGCCCTGGTGAGCTGGTTTTCCACCTTCTGCAGGGTGTGGGGAGGCCATTTTCGCCTTCCCCAGGCTTCAGGAAGGTTGGAAAGAGCGAAAAACGGCCCAATGAGAAGTTCGCAGGCTTCAGTGAGACCTGCGTGTGGGGGGCAGGGCATTGCATTATGGGTGTGGGCCAGGGGTGAAATCCTATCGGTTCTAACCGGTTCTATAGAGTAGGTTGAGGGCAGCTGGTGACGTCATTAGAACCGGT
>JANHFT010002582.1:0-14686 GCA_032467955.1 Pseudoxenodon macrops | reverse complement strand
AGTTATTGACTTACCTCCTTGCAGCAAACAAGCCTGATTAGCACAAGAAAATAAAAACCTCTACCTCCCAGCAATTTTACCAGTTAAAGATATTTTACCAGTTTGGTTAAATATCTTTAAATACATTTTATCTATTCAGCCATGAGATTCCTTGGGGATTTGGCATAATTTTAATGGGAACACAATTGTTTGAAATGTTAATATAATTTGTAAATATATTCAAAGCTTTTTTTGCTCCAACATTGACTAAATATATATATATTGTTTCCTGCTCAAGTTTCATCAAATTGGTTGGTAAGATGACAAGTAAAAGTAATTTATGCCATATGACTTTCTAAATTTACTATCATCTCAACAACAACAAAATTGTACTTGGGGGGAAAATATGTTTGGAATGACATGTTTGATTATCTGCCAATATCACTGCATTTTCAAAATGTTTTCATTAAACGCAAGTTTTTCTTTGTACAGAACAATGGCTTGGATTCTAAGATGGTTTAAGAATGTTTATGGAAGGAAACTTTCCCGCCCATTCCTCTTCACAGCCTACTGTGCCCTTTGAAAAAGCATTCCTAGAGATTCAGCATCCTTCCTGAATTAAGTGGGGGCTGCACACAGAAAGGGAGACTAGTAATTTTCTCTCCACAAACTTACAGGATTCAAACCAGTGGCTATTCATGGTAATGTTATGAAACAGTTAGAGAATTGAGGTGCAGGCAAAAAAGTGTAGGAAGCTAATTTGTCACAAAATTCAGAAAAATCTATCTTGTTACTGTTCTAAATATTCTAGAATTAAATAATTGATGGGTCCATGCACTGAAATAAACTATGATTTGTTATAATCATCTGGATTCATGAGCATGCTAGCAGTATAAAATGTAGACAAAGTTAATGTTATTTTTTCAATTTAACTCTGGAGACTTCAGACTTTAACCATTACGAGGCTCCTTATTCCAACTAAAATGATACCTAAAATGCTTAATAGAAGAATATTGTGACTCATTATTTCTAAAATGTTATTAAATTCTTTAGCTTTCTCTTGTAAGTTTTTCCATTTGCCCAAAAATGTTATAAATTCTTTACAAACTTAACTGCAGCTAATAAAAATGCAACATCTCTTAAAACCAATTTAACAAGACTACCTATGAAAATAGTATTTGTAAGAACCCACGATTGATGTCATTACTAGTCCGTTTAAATAAACCCGTAAAGTTTTATTTAAGGTTTAAAATATTTATGAAAGCAAAAATGTTATCCATAATTTGCTTACATTGTTAGCAAAAATGTAACACATTAATCTCATGGACAACTCATTGGTTGCTCTCTCCAATTTTTCATCATCACTGAACCATTTGAAATGTAAGTGTGATAGTAATGATGTCTCAGTGATCAGGGGAATCTTATTGGACATCCCATGCTGCAGAATATCTTCCCTTCTTCTATCCAGGTTCAGAAATAGAAGGCATATCCAAATTGTAGCTACAGCTGGCCAATTTCTCACCCTGTCACAGCTAACATACCAGGGCAAAAAGAATATGTAATTTAAAGCCCTCAAGTTTCCCAATTAGAGTAAAGCTGTAACTGTGGATGCTCCACTTAGTATTTAACTTATTATGAAACAATCCTCATCGTTGTTGATGTTCCTATTTCTCATTCTCTAATTTCTGGATTCTCAACCTCAATGGCTTCTTCTGAACTTCTTCTTGCTACCGCCCTGGCTTTTCCTGAACAGTTTGCATTCCTGGTTTCTGACTCATTGTGATTAAGCTATACAGGCAGTTCTCACTTCACAAACACTTGTTCAACAACCGTTTGAAGTTATGATGGTGCTGAACGAAGGGACTTACCAGGGGCCATCAAAGTTTCATCTCTTGCAGTGTGCCCTGCATTCATCTGAATCAAATTTCAGGTTCACCTGCATTTATGAACTTTCGGCTGCATACGTGCTGCCAAGCAGCTGCCCAGCCCTGCCCTGTGTCACCACACCCGCTGCATCGCATGTTACTCCTCTACTAGCTGGGACGTTCTTTCGCGCACTGGCTAGAATCCTTTTTTAGGTGCCAGCCAAGTTCTTCTTTCACTGAGGGAACAATGGGAAGGTCTGGGAGGCTGGGGGCAGCTCCAAGCAGTGGTTAGGAGGGCAACCAAAAGGGAAAAGATGGGCGTGAAATAGGTGGATGGGGCAATTCCTTTACCTTACACTTAAGTATTCCATTATCACTTTTAGTATTCTTTATTTTAACATAGCTAATATATTTGTTTTTTTTTAATTAAAAATATCTTAGATGTATGTATTTTGATAGAGATGAAGGTTTAGTTTCATCTATTATCATACATAACAATATAATGGACCAGGTATAATCAAGACCAACATTTCGATACTTCACTTCAGACAACTTTACCTCATGCTTACCTGGAACTGCTGCCACTAAGCAGAGCGGTCTCATGACATTTCACTTAATGACCATGTTGCTTGGTGACAGAGTTGCCAGTCCCAATTAGGGTTGTTAAGTGAGTGAGGAATCCCTGTATCGAGTCCACGCTGATCTTCAGCTCCACAGACCAAAATTCTGGTTTATCTTCCAACATTTCATAGCCCATAAGAACCCAAAAGAGACATCTTGGAGTTTGATTCATTTTTTTTAATAATAAATTGTGCCAGCAGAAGCTTTCAAAAGGCAAATGATAAATAAATAACAGTTAAACTGAGTTCCTGAGGAAGAACCTACCACATAAAAGGATGACAGATAGATGTAATTATAAAAATGGCATTATATAAAAAGTAGTAATACTGAATCTTTCATAAACCACCACAACACAAGCACTGCATATCTCAGAACACTCCTTTCATACAAATGTAAACAAATACACAATCATTTTGCTTAGTTTACTCTGATGGATTTAAAGATGTTGTTTTAGATAGTATCTAGACAATGGGTAGGATATGATAGATTAAAATATTAAGGAATAACATATGGAATAACATAGGAAAAACTGAAGCTTTAGATTTAAAAACATAAAATAAGCAAACACACAGTGGAATATTGCCCTCAAGTGTTATTGCAATCAGTCATTTAAAATAGGACTGTTAAACTAATCTGAATTAAGGATTTGAAAGAAAAATCTATTTAGGTATATATAGAATATAAATGATATTTATGGCTTAGTTATCTTTAGCATTCCATTATCACTTTGAATATTCTTTTACATAGCTAATAAAATGTGTATTTTAAAAATATCTTAAATGTATGTTGGTATTTTGATAGAGATGAAGGATTAGTTTGATCTATCATAATACATAACAATATAATGGACCAGGTATAATCAAGATCAACATTTCGATACTTCACTTATGGCTGCCACCTAAATAGATTCTGTTCTGTATATACTTGGTTAAGATAAATCTCTCAACTTAAACAGGTCATAATAATTCACAGTTCCAAGCAGCCTTGAAAGTATCACCATTGTTGTGTTCATGTAGCGTAGATAAACATTATATGATTTATACTATCTCTGATTTTCTTTATACTGAGGACATAGTGCTTAGCTGCAGATTTAAACAAAATACAACTACATGCAAAATTTTATCATGCATGTAGTTTCTAGATCTGGAAATCATCACAGATAAGCAAAAAAATAAAAACATACCCAAAATTTGTTAATATTCATCTGGTCTCAGAGATGTTTAAATCATTAAAACCCAACATTCTTCACTATAGACTATGCTAATGGAACTGGTAGCATGGAAATTATAGTCCAGCAACATCTGAAGGAAAAAGTTCTTTACCCTTGCTTAAATTACTATGGGGAGCTACACACTTTGATTTTCCACCATAAAATGTAATCACAATAATGAATAATTGCTTCTTAAGGAGGACTAGAACCTGTTGATGAAGCATATGACTTGTAGATAGAATCTCATTTTCAATCTTCAGCATATCCAATAAAAGAGTCTTAGACAACAGGGCTTGGAAAACCTCTGTTTTAGAGAACCAGCTGGCTAAATTACCCTGCACTGCCTGGAGTCAGTATACTATACCTAATAATCTGAATCAATAAATCAACTTTATATGTCCAATACATTCCAGAAATTCATTGTCACTTAGCATTATAGCTTAGAAGAGTCCTATAAATTAAAAAAAAGAATATAAGGCTCCTGATTCAATTTTAAGGCACAGAGAACTGAACATTCTCATTATATATTTCTGCATACAGATACTAACTGATAATATTCATGAATACTATATGGCAACTTACAAACACACTGAATACTGTGCAATGTGCTAGGTAGATGGGCCATAGATTTTGATCACAAAGTGATCTTGAAAGCTATGTTTTGCTATGTATCCTTTTATAGGAGGCTAAGTATCCTATGAAATTAGACAACTGATTAAACCAAACTCTCCTTCCCCCTATACACACACCATCAAACCCTACATGAGTTTTGCCATTTGTCTTAGAGAACATATAATAGATAGCACGCAATCATAATAGAAAAACCATCCACACAATACTTTATCAGCACACCTATTGAAGGTCTAAAGTTAAAGATCTTCAGTAAAAATAGATGCACAGGACCTGCCTGTGAATGGCAAGAAAAAGGTCGTTTTCAAACAGAAAAACAAAATAACACAAGCCATGCAGCACTCTCCACACACCAATCATTGATATCACATCCTGACTGCCACTTGCTCAGACTACGATTATACTAAATTCCAACATATTTTTCAAAAGGGAAATAAAGCAGCTTCAACAATTGTGTCAGAATTTTGAAATGTGGAAAAATACACATAAAGATTAGGGTCTGAATACAAAAATGGCACTGGTAAATTTAGGACATTAGACGTAATACATTTCCCCCCCTCTGACTAAATATTATTGCACAGACACTTTTAATCATATGTTCTTCGATCTTATGTAGTTTCCTAAAATGTGACATAAGTGCGATGGATCCAATTTTTAACAAATGAGAAAAAGAAGAACAGCAGCATGATTTGTCAAAGTTAATTCCTATAATTTAGTAGGAAAAAAAACCCTGCTATAAACAAAAGTAAGTGCTCTTTGCTCACTTAAAATAAAAATAAAAAAGCACAATGCCATAGAAGCATGTAAATGCAACAGCAGATAAGAAAAAGTTGGTTAAGAATGTAACACACCAGGCCTTAGAAACTAGACTGAAATCTGGATTTCAAGTGCACTCGTCATCAAAGCTATTTACAGTTTTATATGGCCTAACATCTGAAACAGCTAGCATTTAGAACCTTCTTTTCAAGTCTTTCTTTCCCCAGACTTGCATGATCCTGAAATGGAACTGATCCCAACTAAGAACTATATAAGGAAGACACTAAATTTATGAATAAAGTTTTGTTTTAGGATTCTGTACAGTCATTTACACATATACGGGTTGACAGGCTCCATTCTGATCCAGCCCATCTTTGTTTTCTATATCAGGATTCTTAGACTGGCTTATATCTAGCCCAGAAGGCTTTGGATATCTGAATGGGTAACCATTGTCATCAAAAAACCTTCGGAAAGTGAACTCATAGAAGGCATGTTCTGTATGTTTGCCATTAGATGAGGCCTGAGGGTCCCATGCCCTGGCATTGTCTTCACTGGAGTCATCCCAAGGCCCATCTTCCTCAACTGGATCAAAATTGGAAGTGTCCATTGGATGGCTGATCTTTGGGACATAAGGAGCTGGCTGTCTGCGGATGTCAGTGGAGAAGTCTATGGAGTCAAAGAAAGTGTGAGCCTTAATGTCATCGGCTCCGTTTCTTCCAAGTCTCTCTTCCGCCGAGCAACAGAGTTTTGTGATAAGATCGCTAGCTTCAGGGCTGAGCTTAATCTGAGAGGGAATGTGCAGAGTATTCTCCCAGTTTATCACCTAAAAAATAGAAGTATATAGTTAATGTTGAATATCAATCTGCATGAAGTGCAAGACATCCGCATGCAAAATAATTCTGTCAGTTGTTTGATACTCAATGACAATTCTGCTTTCTGTTTTATTTGGTATGTATCACCTCACTTACAAAGAGAGCAAATTAAACAGATAAGCAGATCCCAGCAGAAAGACTCTTACTCCACAAAGGGATTCTGGCAAGCAATTTAATATGCTAAATTGCATATTTAACATAGTCCTCAGTTGACTCACTTCTTTCATCATAATCTTGTTGAAGTCTTGTAGTCTCTGAATCAAGGAAAGTAGTAAATATTTAGCAAAACTACAGGTACCACTGTTGCAAAGGGACCCATCTCACTGCTAAATATGCCCTACTAAATGATCAGAAGAAGCAAAAATGCTTTCTAATGAATGCACAGATAATTCCAATAATCCCCATACAACCAAAATATATATACTGTATATCTTAAATTGCTTTACTTTTACATACAGAGACCACTTAAGTGATATGCCTATCTAAACAAATAATATCCCACAAATAACCTGATCCACCTTTAGAAGGACAGAGACGTCCAGGGATGTAACATAGTAGTCTACTGTTTTTTCCTGAAAATAAGACCAGGTCTTATATTAATTTTTGCTTCAAAAGATGCATTAGGGCTTATTTTCCTGTTAGGTCTTATTTACGAAGAAATAAGTACTAACCAAATGTGTCTGTATGGCTGACAATCTTAACTGGGGCTCATTTTTGGGGTAGGATTTATATTACAAGCATCCTGAAAAATCATGCTAGGAGTTATTTTCCAGTTGGCTCTTATTTTAGGGGAAACATGGTAGTACCCTGTCTATGTATTATATATACAATATAAAAATCAAGAGTTTTGATTATATAATAATCAATAGGAAAGAAGATGTAGATGTAGATCAGAGTTAAACTGTGGAGTTCTTGGTGCTCTCTGAGCTTGGTTGTTTGCTTGCTGATGTTTCATTACCCAACTAGAAAACATCTTCAGTGCTAGTATGAAGTTTGCTCCCTATCTACTGTATATACAGTAGCTTGTCCTACCAGTGTTGATGGGGATGCAGTTTTTCGTTAGTGGTATCTTGATTGGGGTATTTATTTTCTGTTTCTTACTCTTATTTGAGTATTGGCTGCTAGGGAGAATGTATTCTGATCTTTTTGTTTCCTTTTAGCGTTTTATTGCCTGTTTTGAATGGTGTGTAAACATAGTTTATATCTATGTGTCTACTGATGGCTGGTTTGTCTGAATGCCAAGCTTTCAGAAATTCCATTGTGGTTTTGGATTAATTTGGTCTGGTATATTCAGAGTTTCCAAGCTGAAACCATAGTTGAGTCTATCCATGTACTGAGAGATTAAGGAGTTTTCATTGTGTCTTCTGATTGCTAATTGGTGTTTGTGTATATATTCTGCTAGTCTTCTAACTGACCTACATGGTGGCTGTTACAATCCTTACATTCTATGTTGTAGATGACCCCTATTTTTTTCTTGGACTACTGGATCTTTTGATATACTGTACTTGACTTACTTTGAAGGGCTTTATTTGGTTTGTCCTATTGTAATGACTTATGATTGTAATAGTCTATTGGTTTACTGGTTCTTTCTGAGATTATTTTAATGTATGGTAGTTTTACCCTTTACGCACCCATAAATATAAATAAATGTAACAATAAATGAATATACCTTTAGCTGAGTTTCTGTAGGAGTTGATGCCAAAAATGGAGGCTGCCCCACTAACATCTCAAAGAGAATTACACCAACACTCCACCAATCACAAAGCTGAGTATATCCTGAAAAGTAAACAGAAAAAATATTTGTTTTCATTGTTTCGTGCTAGATTTAAAGATCATGATTATCACCATCACCATCAACACTACCACCATTATATGCAGGCTTATTAAATCTTTTAATCTAAAAAATGAAATAATTGAAATGGTTCATTTAGAACCCACTAATGCAAGCAAAATCTTCATTCAAGAACATTCTGCTTACTTTATTCACTGAACTTGTAAAGCTAAGAAAACATACAAAGCACTGTATTCTTCATAAAATTTCACCTATCCTGAATGTTTCACCCAATATTTGTTGTTGTAAAAATGGTTCTGACCAAGTCTGTTTTCATGGAAATTGTCTAGCTCTGAAAGTCAGTTATGGATTTTCTGTAATTCTATCTTTGTTATAAGAAAAGATAAACATCCTACAGCTTGTAAGAGTTTATCTAGATATGGATGGCATATTCACACTTTCACATGGTAAATAACAGTTTAATAAATAAACAAACAGTTGAATTTAAGATGATATTAAATAGCACAAATGAGAAAAACAGAGTCTGAAAGTAACAATGTCTTTCTAAGATAAAAACCGTCTACCTTTACGTAGAAGAACCTCTGGTGCGATATAGTTGGGAGTGCCAACTAAGGAATGGGCTAAGCATCTCTGATGTTGCTTTTTAACTCTCTGCTCCAAGGTCTTCAACCTGTCTCCGCATCTGCAATTAGACACATCGTCCCAAAGATCACTTGGCTCCATGCTATCCTGCCTGATGTGACTCCCTTTCAAAAGAAGGGGAGAGAAAAAAAGATTACAATCAAAGATCCATACAAACATTCTCAAGTTACAAAACAAAAACGGACATTATTCTATACAATATTCTAGATATGAAGAATGTGATTCATTTTTGTTGCAATTTGTATTAATATTTTTCTGTGGGTAATTTATTATAAAAAAAGAGTGTTCCACAAATATTAGCAGCCATAAGAAAGCTTCTCAACCTTTTATTGAAAATAAGGTATGTCCAGAAATAGGGACTTATGCCAAAGGCAAGGTACATCTAGAATTTGAACATCAAAAGTTCTGTCACACTAGATTGTTGAAATTTAGTTTAGTTTACTTTAGTTTATTGTCATTGTACATGGTACAACAAAATTAAATGCCGTCTTCAGTGTACATTATAATTATAAAAATAAAAACAATTGTAGTAACAATTTTGGTGATTGCTACTGCTATTTGTACTATGGTTACTATAATTATAAGTCTATATAATTTATTGGTGTGTTTTGTGGCCCAAAGGCCAGAGTCGCTTTGAAGAGAGAGATGGATGGCATATACTTTTTTCAAATAAATAAATAAATAAATAAATAAGAATTTCATTTGAACATCTTGGTTTTTCTTATTTCTATTCAGAATACTGTATATAAAAGAGATAAATATCTAACAGCTTGTTCCTATGTCCCTTAATTGGTATTAAGAGTCAATTTATAACCACAATTGAGTCCAAAATGTTCATTGCTAAACAAGATGGTTGTTAAGTGAGTTTTGATCCACTTTACAACCTTTTCTGGCCACAGTTGTTAAGTGAATCTGGTTTCCCCATTGACCGTGATTGCAAAAAGTGAGCCATGATCTCTGGTCACTTCAGCTATGATAAATAGACGCCAGTTGCCAAGCATCCAAAATTTGACCACATGACAAACAGTTGCAAAAATGATCATAAGTCACTTTTTTCAGTGCTGTTATAACTTCAAATGGTCACTAAATGAATTATTGTAAGTTGAGAACTACCTGTACTGATTTTGTGTTTGTTCCTAGCCCAATGTAAACATTTTATTCTTATCTTTAAATTCCTACTTAGTCTGCCTTTCACCTTCTTTTTCCTCTACTCTTCAATCTCAGCAAAAATTCCCTGATTCTTCAAGGTATTTCCCTTGTTATCTCTACTTGGAATTGCTTCCCAAAACACCACAGGATGTTGCCTTTCTTATTTCTTTTAAGATCTTTTACTTGGTCCTCTTTAAAATAGTGGTAAGTTTTCAATGTTTTGGAAACCATTAAAAGAATTTACCTAACAAGCAAGTTATAAATTCTTACAATAAATAAACCTTGGACACTATCTTTAATTTCTACTGTATTTCTGAATATTCTTCAGGAATGTTTTTTTTAAAACAGCTGTGTCATATATTCTTCTACTTCAGCCTTCCCCAATCTGTCAGTCTCTATTTGAATTCAGACCATAACTCTGAGAATTCTCAACTAGCTTTTCCTTCCAAGGAAGATGTCAAATTAAAGAGTCACTGCATTGCACCTCAGTTTACCCAATTATCAATAAAAAAACATGCATACTTCTTCCATATAACCCTGCCCACCCAGTCACATGACCGCCTAGCCACGCCCACATAACCTGTTGTTAATTATTTGAATCCCACCACTGCCTGCACCCAATCCCTCTTCTTTTCTGGGTTCAGATTGTAAATTTGTAAAACAGAAATCTTGTTCTTATACTGTGACAAAGTGACAACTTAGTAACCAAATTGTCAAAGCCTAACATTATCAGTTATTCCTTTTTAAAACTATATAAGCACTCTACCTTTCTGGTAGTATTTTGAGTTATGTGTCCACCTGAATCCAGTGCAGAGGCCAAAGTCAGTCAGTTTGATGTGTCCGTCAAGATCAATCAGGATATTATCTGGTTTGATGTCCCTATGGATAAATCCCATTTTGTGGACACTTTCTATGGCTAAAGTTAGCTCAGCAATGTAAAAGCGAGCTAGCTTTTCGGGGAAGACTTCCATTCGGATCAACAGGCTCATCATGTCTCCTCCTGGGATGTAGTCCATCACAAAGTACAGGTTGTCCTTATCTTGGAAGGAGTAGTAGAGCTTGACCACCCATTCATTGTCTGCTTCTGCAAGGATATCCCTTTCGGCTTTGACATGAGCCACTTGGTTACGGTTGAGCACATCTTTCTTCCTCAGTGTTTTCATGGCGTACAGAGCGTGAGTATCCACTTTGCAAGCAAGGCAGACTTCACCAAAAGCGCCAATGCCTAGAGTCTTGATTTTCACAAACATCGATTTATCCATTTTAGCTCTTTTCAGCCTGTTGTAGTTTGATTCTTTTTGGTAGAGAATTTTCCTCATCTGCTCTTGCTCTGCTTCGCAAAGACCAGCCTTAGTCAAAATCAGGAGGTGGGGGGAAAAGAAGCAAAATAGTCAGTATCAGGGCAACAATTACCAGAAACCTACACAAGTATACTGTAATTCTAAATTACAGTCAATCATCTTTTTTTTGTCTCATTCTCGAGCTCTAAGCTAGTTTCCCCTAATTTGGAGGGCATCAGGTTGGGGATGGAGGCTTTAAATATTTAAATACAGCACAGATCGATTATGTTTGGGTTTACTGCCTAAATAAGCCAGGCTTTCTCTGACATCTGCCTGGATAGCCCAAAGTCTGCAGAGAAGGACCTTCACATGGATTACATTAGATATCAGGGGAGGAGTGTATTCAGCATAGGTCTCCCCAATGAGTTTTTCCCCAATGTGTTCAGAATCGTATTCATTTCATGGCACTATTGACAAACATTAAAAACTGGTTGGATCCAATACATGTAATTGTAAGAATTTTCTTTTTAAGGTCAGTTTGGTACAGTGGTTAGAGCATCAGGCTAGGAAATTTATATGTACATAGAAAGTCCTAACATGACAAGTTTTAGAAAATCAAATATACCGCCCCACAAAAAGAAATCACCTTGGCCATTTCCTGCTCTAGCTGCAGCCGGCGATTCATTTTCTGCTGATAGGTCTTTATAACATTCTCCACATGCTGCTCCATGTAGAATTTAAAGGCAAACGGCGAGTAGGTCTTGATTCGGGATTCTCTCTTCTCTTCATCTTTGCCATTCTTCCTCACTGGCACTGGGGAGGTCTGTATTTGCTTTTTATCCTTGCCCACTTTTTCTGATTTAGCTGTCTTGATTTTGTCATTCCTTTCTCCGTTTTCCTCAGATTTGTTGCTTGATGAGCTTGGGATTCTCCGAATGGTTTGTTCCTTTCCTGGACGTAAACAGTTAATATCGAACTGCTCTGAAGTGTTGGGTAGCAGCAAATGTTTGGGATATGGCGGAGGAGGACACCTGAGTTCCTGATTGGTATAATCAACATCTAACTGGTAGGTGTTTGCTCCCCCAACAGGAAGGGGATGTTGCTCCATTATTCCTAGGTTGTCTAATGCTGAAGACTGTGCAGGTAGCCAACCTGGATGCGCAGGGCCTACAGCAGTCTGAGGTTCAGGCCTCATCACTCTCGTGCTCTTCACTGGTTGGAGAATATGAGTAGCCGTGACAGCCGTGATGGTATTTGGAGAAGGAATTGAAGCCTCAGTTTTGCCTGAAGCAGTTTGCCTCATAGGTACGGGCATTTGTGGCTGGTGGTTGTTAAAAGAATTGGTTCTACTGGGGACACAGGCATCTGGCCTGAAGGGTACGTGTTGCCGTGGGGAGGCATCCAATACTTGGCTCTGTAGTGAATCACGACGGGATGAAGAGGAGGAAGAGGAGGAAGAGGTTGTTTGCCACTGCTGAATCTGAGAGTTATTCAGATCATATAGGTCCATATTCAGGCTATTTCTAGATGGGGTTAAGAGACCCTGGGGTGGGCTGTCTGAAAATTCATTACTAAATGGAGCACCTCTAGTGATTACATGAATTGGATGAGAACTTGGGATTGGCTGTTTGTGATGGGAATGTGACATATACAGACCAGCCGGTGCCTGCTGGAACCCATGGCCAGAATTGTTAGGTGCAACAGCTGCTTTGTTAGGGAGGCTCGGATACCCTCCTTCTTGTTGCATTTTATTTTGAAAAGAATGGCTCCGCTGAATTCCATAGCCAAGACCTTCACTCTGCACCATCACAGGCTGTCTGCCATAATGCGGACTATTTGAGCCATGGGAACCCTGCAACTGCAAAGCTTGGTTACTGTGACCAGCCACTGGATAGTTGATGACTGAGGAATCCATGTTAGTAGGGTAGGCTTTCTGTTGAAGATTGCCAGGAGTGTTGTGGGAGCTTAAGCATGGTGGCCTTTGTACAGGAGCATTCATGGTTGCAGACTGAGAAGCAGAAAGTAAATAGTCCATATATGGCCTGGGAACATCACTGAGCACATTAGCAGATTCAGCACCAAAGCCAGTGCCTTCATAAGCTGGGTTAGTTATCTGGTGATAAGGTGAAAAAGATTCAGTGGATCCTTCAAAACTTGGCCTTCGGCTTACACTGCTTGGCATTATACTTTTTCCTGTGGAGAATAACACAATGAATGGATTAACATCAGAAAGATAGATATATGAATAAATGCTGTTCTTTCTTTCAAACACACACACATATGGGGGGGGGGAGAAAGAGAGAGAGAGGGAAACAGAAAGAGGGGGGGGAAGAGAAGGAAGGAGAGAGTCTTGTGTAACCATGCCAGATTTAAAACAGTTATTC
Source organism: Pseudoxenodon macrops (assembly GCA_032467955.1). NCBI lineage: Eukaryota > Metazoa > Chordata > Lepidosauria > Squamata > Pseudoxenodontidae > Pseudoxenodon > Pseudoxenodon macrops. The sequence goes on along the minus strand of JANHFT010002582.1, from coordinate 1,506 downwards.
ACTGTGTCCACTGTTTAAGCACTGGTTCCCAGTCAAGTTTACTTTTCATTGTGCATGAAATCAATTTTGGAAAAAATAAAATGTTCTTGAAGTTTCTTTATAAGCATATTTGTCTTGCTGCACATGTGAAAGAATGAGGAAGGAAAAATAGTGAAGTACATATGGAAGGCTATGTTATTATTCCTTTTCTTTTTTTTGTGCTGAAAACAGCACAGAATTCTTACATCTAGTTTTTCCTTGTAAAAGGACATTTCAATCTCAAATCTTTTAGCACTAAATGAAAATGGAGTTTCTGCAATAATTCCACTCAGTTACATAAGAGATTATCACATAAAACGATCCAGTCATGGAACTTCATGTAGAGATTTCCATAGGACCATAATCTCTCTTCCTCCTGTTTTATACTGTGGTGCTACATTTAGCAAAGTTAAGAGATCTGAAGTCTTACTCTGGTGTACGTTCAGAGCTAGATCCACCTTGAAACAGTTGAGAAATACATATAGAAGAACACTTGTAAACAAACTTGCTTACCTGAAGAAGTCTGCTTAATTACACGGACTATTTGTTCATTTCTAGGATCTACGTATCCCATCTTGCTAATATATTCCAAAGCTGCTTCAATGCTTCTACTCCCAGTCTGTTTCAGAGCTCTAATAGCCATTTCCTAGACAAAAATAAACAAACACAAGATAGCTGTAAGTGATCTGGAAGTATTTAATGTAATACAAGTACAACAAACTGATGCATTTTATTGATGCATTATATCTGAATATATTATTCCTTTAAAGAAAAAATGCAAGTAATGTTTATTTATTGTATCCTGCGTTTCCTCCAGCAGCTCAAAATCATATAGATTGCACTCCTCCAGATTTTCCCACCACAACCATTTTATGAGGTGAGTTGGGCTTAGAGTAGTCCAAAGTCTCCCAATGAACTTCTGTGATTGACAGAAGACCCAACCCTGGGTCTCCCTGGTATTAATCCAGCATCTGAACCACTACACTCTATGTACAGACTTCACAGAAAATGTTATATTAAAAGAGGCATTCCTTCCTGCACCATCTTTCTATAAACACTGGTAGCAAAAGTAATTCCCATTTCATTAAAAAAAAAAACAACCATTGCTGCCTATTATTGTAACGTTTTTGTTCAATCAGTTTCAAGCTTCAAACTGTACAGCCCAATTAACTGATTTTCCAACTAAAAAGTAAAAACAAGAAGGTATTTTGAAATGTCTAGAAACCCACATACTTTATCACTTAGGTATAGAACAAAGCTTTCTAGAACCACCACCAGCAACTCAAGACACAAACTCAAATGAACTAGGTTTTGGCATGTAGTTAGAATGCTCCAAATATTTTTTTGAAATACTCAGTTCTGCAATGACACCCTGCAGCAGCTCTTCTTACAATATGCTACAGATAGCATGCTTCTGAGACTTCATATGCTTTTAAAATAATTTATATGAGAACAAAACAGTTGGGGGACTACAGGGTGGCCAAAAGA
>JANHFT010002580.1:150926-163502 GCA_032467955.1 Pseudoxenodon macrops | reverse complement strand
AGGCTGAAAAACAGCTTCTATCCCAGGGCAGTAACTATATTGAATTCTACTGTATAGTGCAATATTAATGCAATATCAGGGTTTTTTAATTCAATTGTATAGAATGTGAGGGATGTGTGTCTTCGTTTTATTTTTTATAGTTTTTCTTATGTATAATGTACACTGAAGATGGCATTTAATTTCACTGCAATGATAATAAAGTTAAAGTTAAAATTCAGAAGGTTCACATTGCAAAAAAATACGTAAGTTATTACATTTAATAAAACACAGACGGCTGGATTAAATGCAAAGTATATTTATGATTTCTTATTAAATTTATACCTTGCCTTTTTTTGCTTATTCAAGCACTCCAAGTGGCTTAGACAAGCGCTATGCCTAAATAAGCACCCAAGGCAGCCTATTGAAAACCTGTTCACTAAAGTTCAAAGTCATCAAATGTAAATTACAGAAATCAATAAACAATTTTGTTGTCTGAGGTGATTGAAAAGATGCCCATGGAAAGAATGCCCATTTTAGTCAGCGGGGCTGCTTAAAAGGATACCTCAGGTTTGGCTTTCGACATAGAAGTTGCCTGTGATGAGCCCAAGTTGAACATTTCTCCAGAATCGCAGGAGGCGGGAAAGAAAGAAACTATGGGAAACTCTGCTAAAATCAGCAGGAACAGAAAGTGACTGGTAATGTTTGGGTGTTCTTCAGAATTGCTATGATTATGGGTTGCTGCTAAGTAAAGTCAAATTGCTATGTGCTTTATTTAGGAGGAAATTTTTTTTAAAAAAAAAAGAACATTAAGTGATGTCTTTTGGAAAGCTGTAAGCCTTCTTAGATGATGCAAGACTCATGGTCATTGTGATGGGGAGGGCGGAAATGGAAAGGAGGATCACTGTGTATACAGTTAGTCCTCAACTGTCTGTCATTTGCACCTCTATAACTATCTGCTTTAATTCTGCAACCCAACAAGACAGGCAGAGACTTCAGAGGATAATTAGAACTGCAGAAAAAACTATTGCTACCAACCTGCCTTCCATTGAGGACCTGTATACTGCACGGGTCAAAAAGAGGGCTGTGAAAATATTTATAGACCTCTCACATCCTGGACAAATTGTTTCAACTCCTACCCTCAAAACGATGCTATAGAGCACTGCACACCAAGACAATTAGACACAAGAACAGTTTTTTCCCAAATGCCATCACTCTGCTAAACAAATAATTCCCTCACCACTATCAAACTATTTACTAAGGCTGCATTACTATTACTATTAGTGTTCTCATCGTTCCGATCACCCATCTCCTCCCACTGATGACTGCATGAAAGTAACTTTATTGCTTGTATCCTTACGATTGATATTGATATTGATTGTTTCCTAGTATGATTTGATTGCTTATTTGTATCCTATGACTATCATTAAGTGTTGTACCTTGTGATTCTTGACGAATGTATCTTGTCTTTTTATGTACACTGAGAGCATATGCCCCAAAGACAAATTCCTTGTGTGTCCAATCCCACTTGGCCAATAAAGAATTCTATTCTAACTTATAACTACAATTAAGTGCCAAATTTCTGCTGCTAAGTGAAACATTTTAAAGTGAGTTTTGCCCCATTTTACAACCTTTCTTGCCACAGTGGTTAAGTGAATCACTGCAGTTGATAAGTTAGTAACCTAGTTGTTGTTCCCCATTGACTTTGCTTGTCAAATGGTTGCAAAAGGGGATCACCTGACTTTGGACCAGGGATGGGTTCTTCTTACCTTTCCTACTGGTTGCATCAGAAGTGTGTGTTTTACGTCACTTCCTTGTCACTTCTAGGTGAAACCCCTCTGTACATGTACAGAAGGCTTTGCACATGTGCAGAGAGTTGTTTTTCAGCCGATTTGAGGCTGAAACCAATTTTGAGCTGGAGAACCGGTTTGGGGGCGTGGCCATCTGGCCATCGCTGCCAGTTCAATGACTGGGGGCAAATTCCCACTACCGGTTTAGGAGAACTTGTCCTAACTGGTAGCAACCCACCACTGCATTGGATATAGCAACAATCATAAATATGAACCAGCATATAAATATGCCAAGCATATAAATTTTGATCACATGATCATGGGGAGGATGCAAGGGTCATAACTATGAAAAGTGGTTGTCAGTCACTTTTTTTCAGTATTGTTGTAAGTTTGAATGGCCACTAAATGAACTGTTGTAAGTCGAAGACTACCTGTACTGCCTTGTCCTCCTGAATAAAGTCCACAGGATTTTATAGAACTACAGATGTTCTTTTATTGAACAGGAATTGCAACAGCAAGGCAAATTTCAGAGGGCCCTTTTAAAAGGAAGAGTGACTGTTACCTAATAGCTTCCTGCCCTAATAAAGATACCCAGGAGGGACACTTGGTTAAATTCTTGTATAAACACAACTCCCTTCTTCCTGCTTGAGAGTCACTAGCTAGGAAGGAACTTACTAGGATTTTTCTTTTATTTAGTCTTCCAAAGACAAGGACAAGACAGAGTCTGATCCAGATGAATATGAAACGAGGATTTTCCAGGATTTAAGAAAAAAATGAGAAGCCATGCCAAGCAAGAAGATAAGTTCCATATATGATTCTAAGATACAAAATTCCTTTTCAGATCCCAAAGTGACAATCTCAGCATGATCAGTGATGTAACAGTAACAGAGTTGGAAGGGACCTTGGAGGTCATCTAATCCAACCCCCTGCTCTCACAGGAGATTTAGATTATTTTTGATAGGTGGCTGTCTAGTCTTTTCTTAAAAGCCCCCAGTGTTGGGGCATCCATGATTTCTGAAGGCAATTTCTTCCACTGGTTAATAGTTCTCACCATTAGGAATTTTCTCCTTAGTTCTAGGATGCTTCTCTCCTTGGTTAATTTCCATCCATTGTTTCTTGTCCTACCTACAGGTGCCTTGGTAAATAAGTTGTCCCCATCTTCCTTGTAGCAAAACTCTTCCTTGTGTAAAATTCTGGACAGTTTAATTTTAACCCTCAGAAGAAATTATTGATTGAAGTATTAAGGGTGTCTTTCTAGTAGTATTTACTGAATAATTTCACTCTTTAGTCTTTAAGAGACACCATGGAAGACAAGTTGCAAACTTCATTGTACTTACAGTTGTTTCTTTCTGAGGTTTGTCAGAAGAATATCTCTTCAGTCTAAAGATGGGAGCTATTTTAAGACAAACCTACCCAAAGCTCACTAGTGATATCTATATGCAAATAAATATACAAAATTATACTTTCTATATAAATTTTCTGAATGTTGTGGTATGGCTTAAAATTGTTTTTAAATGTACAAATATGTATATGTAATATGTGGGGGAAATTTATGTGGGAAATGCCCATTTAAATAAGGAAGCAGAGTGTTTGGAGATCAAAATGTCTTTTAATATTATGAACAACTACAGCAGTCACTGGGTTCCAAAAATATAATGCAAGAGCCTCAAACTAAGCAGGTTTACCGGTTATATACCATCTGAAATGTTACATAGGAATGAATACAGTTTAAAGTATACTATGACCATTACAACCAAAAAGTAGCATCTAATAATACTATGGGAAGACTTTATTGTGTCTCTCCAAGTGTCTCTAAAAACCTCTTTATTAAGGGGCCTCTATGCTAGGATAGTTACAAATACCAACAGTGTGTAACAAAAAATAATGCTATTTATTGTGTCTATATATTGACTATTTTCTGAGCAACTGAAAAAGAACAGTCTGTTTTCTATTATCCATCTGCTTCCTTGCCAGGGTCATCAGATGGTTTCAGTTTCCTTTGGTGGTTTGCCTCATGTATGTGCCATACACAAATCAACATGCATGACATTAACTCTCCTAGCCATCTAACTGGAAAACACATTTAAAATACCTATTAGAGGAAAGTATTTGCTTAAAATATATTCAATAGCAAAAGCTCACACAAACAACTGATATATATCAGGAGAAATACTGTACGTATAACATGCATGCTAATTATATGCATTATATATGTGTATTAATATACTGTAGAAAAGAAAATTAAAATTGGAATTATTATTACGCTTCGTTGCATAGTCAGACAGATGCTTAGATTGGATTTGACCTTTTATTCTATCTGTTGAGTCTTTCCCAAGAACTTGGGACAGGCAGATATTGTTGTTTAAAGGTATTATCACAAGATATAAGCTCTTCCAAATAAAGTTGCCTTTTGCAATCGACTGATAATGATTTTGTCAATGCCGATGGTATTCCAGATGTTTTCGGATTGTACACAAGGCATCTATTGCTATTGGTAATAGTCTATTACCATTGGCTAAGGATTAACTTACCCTTACCAAAATGGCCATCTTGGTCTTCTCCTGAACATTTGTTCCTGCAACAGAGTCCTAAACCAAAATTCAATTCTTTGAGTCCAGCAGGACATGGAATATGTATCTAGTTATACATTTTTTCTCTTCTGGAATGAATCTCAATTTTCATAGGTTTTCCAGAACTTCAAATAATAGTTTTTAGTTGTAATATGATTGACACTGACTCCCGACCAAACTTTCCTTGTTTTCTCTTGACTCCCCAATATGTACCTCAAGATCTTACCATCCTTCCAGTACATTGACTGAGGCAACCTATGGTAATCTGTTCATGTGTTCATCTTAGATTTGATGACACTGTATCTGTTATGCCTTGACCATAGTATTTCAATTAGTGACAAATTTCCTTCCTTTGGGACTTCCAAAGGCATGGCACCACTGCTTCAGAGCAATACAATGAATGTTTATGACTCATAGTCAATCGCATCAGAGCTATCCAATGAGCTACAGACAAATCCCAACCTTTTCTGAACTCTCTCAATCTGCTTTGGAATTCAGACTTTGCCCAGATCCAGAAGATACCTCTAACTTTTGGCACTGAATATTACCCAGCCTTTTAAAGTCTTTTAAGGTTACAGTTTGAGCACAGAATTTAGATTGGATAATCCAGAGCTGTGCCCAGAACTCAATGAGTCCCCACCAGGGAAATAATGCTAAACAGTAGCATTTTCTGAGCTGTCTAGAAGGACTGCTGCTGGCATGAAATCCATACTAATGATTTTGCACTCAGCTGACAAGAGAAAAGGTGAGTGAGCTTATTCCTGCCTGGGCACATTTTTATTCTTCCAATAGGTGTGAAGTGCAGCTGCAGATTCCATTAGTTATAACAGCTGGTTTCACAGAATCCATTTGCATGCAGCGGTTAGACTGATGCAACCTCCACTCTATTATGCTGTCTCAGCTGGGCTGTCCACCAAAGAATCCTATTTTAAGTACTTGTTCTGTAGTGTTATCTTTGTTGGCTAATGAGCCGCGGGCTTGGCTTTCTCTATTGAAATTATAGTGTGCATGTTTGAAACTGGGGAGGGGAACAGGGGGCTTAATCTGGTCACAACCCAGGTAGGTGGGAAATTCTGCTAACCAGCAGCAAGTAAAATTTAAATATAGCCTAGTTGTTCCTCTGCAGTAATGTACCTATTTTGTAATCACCGGTGCTTATACATATGAGCTGATATTTGTTAACTTTTATTTTTTCAGACAGTTAGAACACATCTTTAATATGTGCGTTGCCCGATGGATTTTGCTGAGTGTTTTTTAAAGTTTTAAAGTTTTTTGTTAAAGAAAACCTAAGAAAACCATTGGGCACTTGACAGATATTGGTATATTACACTGGTGTTTGCAAATGGTAGAATGGGCCTAACACCATGCTAAGGCCCATTTCACACATCCCAGAACTATAGAACCATTCATATTGTTTGATTTTTCACCCCCCTAAGAGATGAGCCATATTGGGGGCAGCAGCTCTAGAAAAAAGCTTGTTATAGAACAGAGCTGTCAAACTCTCTGGCCATGCCCATACCCGGTTTAGCAAAAGAGGGAAAGGTCACGGCATGTCACGTGACGCTGCCGTGATGTCACGAGTTTGACACCCCTGTTATAGAGGAAATATCCCAGGCCAATCATATAGACTTTCATATTCAGGGGGGATTAATCGATTAGGATACAGGGAATCCTGTCTAGATTTTGTCTAGAGTCAAAAATTGAACTTTTTCAGAAATTTACTACAAGCTGGATTTACAGATGTTCATTATATGGCTTAGCTGCATATTGAGTTGAAGATTCTTGGATCTAATCCCTGGGTCCCCAACATTCTAAGAAGTTCCTTGGTTTACTTGTTAAATCCATAGCATAATTTGATTTTTTTCCCCAGATTCCTTTATTGAAAGGCTTCAGCCTCAACTATAGCAAGTATTTCCAACAATGCCTCTGGACCACATATAGTTCCCAGAGACATTGCTTTCTAGAGTGTAAATATTTTGTGATTGACTTCTACTATGTCAATCATTGTAGACATCCCATAGTAGGGTCTCAAAATTTTCAAATGTACGATTGGCCCATGAAAATGGAAATGTACCCCATCATTCTGGCACTGATTTTTTCCAAGGATAAGTTTGGACTCTTATGCAATTCAGGCATAACTGATTGAGGTAGAGCAAAATGTTTCATCAGAGAAGCTGACTTTGGTATCTGTACATAATAGAGAGATGTATCATGATTTTGAGTTTTTTCAGATTAAAGCATGTTTTCTGAACAATCGTTTATGCAGAAATACAGATGACATATTTATCATAGGCAATTAATTCTTACATTTTTACACTAAGAATAAACTTTTCCAGGCTATGAGGGGGGGGGGGAAACATGCCTCCTAATGATTGACTATAAGACATTTGGGGAATATTGTGTTATTTTGTACATGTTTAATTGACTGGCCCAATCCTGATTACATGGCATACATAAAAACTAACTTTTTGCCTGGATATCTCAATGCTCTTGGAACTCTTAGTTGTCTCTCCCTCTCCACAACTTGAAATTATATCCAGCTCTTCAAATGTAATTTTTGCCAAGTGCACTAGGAGCAGATAATTATTATTTCTGAATATGCTCTAAATTATGTTTTTATAAATAGCCAACCCTAGCACACAGTGCAACAAGAATACTCTAATTTCTCCATGGCCACCCATCAGAATAACTATTTTAGACCTTTTGTTATAGATCTTATCATAGAGACACTGAATTCTTAGAAGATCTGATGAAAGAATACCTCAGATAGCAGAAGTGGAAATTCAAAATAGATTTTGGCATACTTTTTCATGGCAGCGAAAGGTAACAAACAGAAGAGCTGTGGAACATGAAAAATACATTTTAATTATAGTGTTTAGGGAGAAGCGGTGGGTGATAGGGGCATGCAGAGTGAAGCCTGATTGTCGCTGCTTATTCTCAAAGACCGAACATGCCTACAATCATACCGAGCATGGCAAAAGACACTGCCAAAATACAGCAAAGTAAAATAAGAGTATAGCTCATTACCAGTTCATAAAAAGAAACTGGAATGAGGGGATTGCATTAACTGCTGTAAGTGCTTATTATGCTGCTATGCGTTGCTCCAAAAGGATTTCTAAAAACGTTTTTATACTATGTGTGGGGTTATTGCAAGAAAAATGTGCCCAGGAAATTTGGTCATGTGCAAATGAAAGTGAGTTCATTTCTCTAATATGATTTATTACAGAGCTGTCAAACTCCTGTCCCATAGGCCACTTTAACAAAGGGGGGGGGAGTCCCAATACATCACATGACACCACCATGATGATGTGAGTTTGACACCGCTGAACTATTATATTAGTGGTGGTGCAGTGGTTAGAATACAGTATTGAAAGCAAACTCTGCCCACAGTCAGCAGTTCGATCCTGACTGGCGCAAGGCTGATTAAGCCTTTCATCCTTCTGAAGTCAGTAAAATTGGGACTCAGATTGTTGGGGGCAATACGCTGACTCTGTAAACAGCTTAGAGCACTATGAAATAGTATATAAGTGTATTGCTATTGCTATCTACAGTAAACTTTTCTCACCAAGTAAATTAAATATTGTATGGGCTTTCTTACTCAGTTCTCCATTAGTTCCCAATTGCTAGAAAAAACATTAAACTTTCAATGATGTCCCTCATTTGCTATTCTTTACTCTTTTTTGTGTGTGGAAAAATAGTGTAGATATAGATTGGATGCATCTTATATATAGTATTTACCAGTAACTAGTTTTAAAAGCCCAAGTTCATAGTTATATTCACACTGATGGAACAACAGTGCCCACATACTGCAAAATTTCACTTATCACTGGCTATTCTCCTCCTTTATTGATTCTTGCCTGTCTGGGCCTCCTTATGTCAAGAAAAAGGAAAAAGGAGCATAGCTGGCTTCTCAGCTCACTTATGACAAAAATAACTTTTGCCTTTAAAGTTTTAAACTGAGTTTAAATCATACAATGACGTTAGATAATAAAATGAGTGAAATTCTTATTGGGGCACATGCTTTATATTTCTCCCTTATAACATTTGAACAGTATAATAGATTCACACTATGCTGACGCTTGCAAGAGACTTAACTTGGAAAGGGTAGCAGACTGGATGGAGATATATGTTTATCTCATGAAATCCATGGCTAATTCATTATCTTTGATGTTTTACCTAGCAGATACGAAGTGGAACCTTCCGGAAGGTTCCATTCAGGGGTGGGTTCTAACTTACCTCACCACTGGTTTGCTGCCTCTTGCACCACGTGGCCACGCCTCATGGGCGTACGCTTCACACACAAAAAAGCCAAAAAAGCCCCCCCCAAAAAAGGCTGAAAACAAGATGGCGACGTATGTGCAGTGCCGAAAACTCGGCTTCTGCACATGTGCAGAAGAAAAAACCTGAAAGAAATTCAATTTTTCCCCCAAAATTAATTTTTTTAAAAAAGATGGCGGCATCCACTGACCAGACGTCACCAGCGGCTTACTACCTACTCTATAGAACTGGTCCAAACTGGTTGGAACCCACCTTTGGTTCCATATGAAAATCTCATATGGAAATCCATGGGGTTTTCTTCTCTTCCAGACAGCAGTTCCTATTCTGCAGCTGAGAAGGAGCCATGGATGGACACCCACCCCCACTTTTCTGGCTTTTATTGACTGCTTCAAGCATGGTTTACTTTTCCTCATTGGTCCTTTCATTCTTTTCCTTGTGGCTGACTGTTCAAATGGATTACTGGCAAATGAGGTTGTAAAAATCATTAGCTGTAGTCAGCAGATGTTAGATGCTGGAAGCAGGCAGTTCTAACAACTTCTTTTCTTTAATTAAAATTGTAAATAAATCATGAGTCTTTGCAAGTAGAAGCCTACAATCTTTGAGGAAGATGAAAGATACCTTCCAACTGCTGGTAGCCTTGATGGAACTTCTTTCCCTCTGCTCTTTTCCATTTCTTCCTCACTTTCCCACAACAGCCCATATGTACTGCTTTACTGTTTATAAATCCTAAAGATCAGTACCAGAAAACATCTGTAACTACTGCTGGTCCATAAGCAGATTTACATTTCTTGACAACAAACGTGGATTAAAAAACAAATGAACTTTCCTAGATGTTCTGGTCTATTGATACTTGCTCTGCTTACTTTTGTTGTAAATCCAAACCTGATGGCACCAGTGGTTCAGCTTTTTATGACCTAAAAACCACAATTGTGTAGAGAGAGAATTTAGTCTTTATTTCATGTCCCTATTGCTCTGCCTGCTCTTTCTTTAAAAGATTGCTTTCAGTCAGTCATTTCTACCCTTCTTTCCCAGATATATGCATAAACAGAACCCATCCTATTGGACTCTTCCCCTGGTAGGATGTAACTAGCAATTGCTGGGCTTTGCCAGTTCCTACGATGTATTTCCTGAAAATAAATATCTCTTCTACTGTTTTCCTTTTGCTCTAATCTCCCACCCTTTGTAAGGTGCAGTTAACTAAGAGCCAGGATGGACTTCTAAAGCACTGAGATTTTATTCCATGCTACCTATACACAAGAATCTGATCTACGAATGGTCAAGGCAAATTGGCGCCAGATAAGAGGCAATGGACTTCAAAAGGTGCTGAATTTAGGTCTCTTTCAGCAGCATAGAGATTCCAGACTGATGATATGCTTGATCCCACCCTCGGTCTCAGCCTGGTCATATCCTACACTCTTTGGAATATTCACTCCCAGCTCACAGCTGCTGCCTGTAACTGACAAGACATCAGGTCTTGTTTAGCAACTGTCTGAAGTTGCATCAACCCTGAAAAAGTAACTTAAACTTACAATTGTTGCCATGTCCCTGCAATCCCATGATTGAGGGTTGGGCACTTTGCAACCAGTAGACATTTACAACCCTCACAGCACCCAGTAGTCACATGATCACTATTTATTTACCGGTAATTGGCAGCTGGCTTCCAACAAGCAGAGTCGATGGAGAAGTTATGTGTAAAAATTGCAAGTTGCAGCCATGTCATGTCACTCTTAAAGACTGTGCATTGTTTGTTTAATGACTGTGGTGGAAGTGAGGTTGTAAATCTATTGCTGTCACATGATGTCTCATTTAATGACTTAGTACTTAGCAATTTGTTGTTTGTCCCAACAGTAGTACTACTTGTACAATAAACAGTTTTACAGGTTTAGCTTTTTATTTATTTATTATTTGGAAAATTAATTTCAGGGCTCACAGTGACTCAAGGCAGTTTACAGGAAATAAAAACACAATATGAAAGAAATAAGAATAAAATGCCCTGAACTTATGTAACTTGAGTTACCAGTTATGAAAATAATGTCACTAATTATTAAATACATGATAGCTACAGGACAATCAGCACCCTACTCTTTTGCCTTGCCTTTTAGTTATTCTGAATTCATAAACTGAGTACTAAGAAAGTCTGCTAGTATAGTCAAATAATCAATAAAGTGATATAGTGCGACTCCTCAGGAAACCTTTTATACAGATACCACTCTTCCACAGCTTGTAAAAAAGGTTAAGGGCATTGCATAGCACCCAAATATTGCCCTTCTGAAGTAGGTTGGTCTAGAAATAGTCACTGATCCAAAGTCATCCCATAAGTTCCTATGCTAACTTTATTTTATCAGCCATGGAAGAATTAAAACTGACAGGAAGTTCATGAGTTTGGTCTTGTGTTTTATGTAGCAAAAGGAGAAAATAAGTGGAAGAGCGAAAATATAGAACAGACAGTTGAATAATATGTTTAATTGACTTATTCTTATCCTTATTTTGCTGTAGCATATTATTCTCCATCTGATCAGTCTGTAGAGCAGATACCATATGATGAAATGTAAAGTTAAGCTGAGGTCTGTGATGTCACTTAATGCTATTAAAAAGTTCCTGAAAACAAATGTTAAAATACAATATCCGGAACCCAAAATGTCAATATTTGCAGTTTGCTTCAGTTTAACTTGTAAGGTAAGCGAAAGTTCCAATTTTATCAGCCATGGAAGAATTAAAGCTGACAGGAAGTTCATGAGTTTGGTCTTGTGTAACCCCAATATTATTGCTAAGCTTAGACTTTTAATTAGCTTCCAGTGTATCCAAGGATTTAACATGCCAGCAACTGGCAAGTTAAATAAGAAAATTGCTTGAAGCTATTTACCATTTACAAGCACGACAAATACACGCAAAGCAGAGAATGTCAAAGGTTAAGTATAACTTGTATTATTTATCATGTGCCTCTCTTTTAATTTAAGTGCAAAAAGGGAAGAATGTTTTGCTATAGTAATAAGCAATATAGCAGCCAATGGGTACTCTGCCCACTTATCTATATATAAATAACTTTACCCATGTGTGTGCACATATGCATGCATGCACACACATACATTTTTGGAATTATGAGATCCATTAAAAAAGCCATCTATGCTGTGTTACATTTTCTTTTTCACTAGGAATCAAGGGTCTATATTATGACTTAGTTCTTACTGATGTTACTGGGATAGATAGAAAAAGACAGAAATAACAAAACAAGAAAAGGTGCATTCAGAATCATGTACTGTAGCTGCAATATAGATCTAGTTCTATCTGAAATAAATTACACAGCTCAGGTCTCTCCCAGAGAAGTCATGGACCAATAAGAGGCCAACAATTGGCTTCCATGGCTGGTAGTTGGCTTTTAAAGTCTTTGCTTGTTCAGCTGATATGTTTTGGTATGTGATACATTACTTCAAAGTCACAACTCAGAGAATATCTTTACTATTTGTTGATTGGATTTATATGGTTGCCCATCTCAAATACACAGCTCTAGGTGGTTTCTTGTAATAAACTATGGAACTGGAATGGAATAATATGCTACTCTATTATAATTGCATAATTCTAGATTCTAAAGTAATTTTGTAGAAAACGTGTGTCATTGTTTAAGTGTATTTATACACTTATGAAGCAATGAATAAGCAAACAATAATCAATTCCTTTCTCCCCCTCCCTCCTGTTCTTCCCAATTCTCAGTACATTCCCTAATATTAGTTTCCTGTGCAACTTTTATTTACGAGGTTATTCCCCCTAAACAGTACTACATTCATTGCTGTTGGACATTTTAGTTTTATATAAAAATGGTAACAAACTTATAAAAAGTTATTGCTTCAGAGATGTAAAACCGAGGGGGCGGACCCATACCAGCGATGTAGAGGTGAAATCCAGGCACTCTGGAGGAAACCTCTGGATCGAGGCGTTTTCGGGGGTCTTTGGATCCGAAACTTTCC
>JANHFT010002580.1:96062-108654 GCA_032467955.1 Pseudoxenodon macrops | reverse complement strand
AATGGAGCTCTGTTTTTGCTGGCAATGGCACTGCGGGTCCTTCACTGTTTCCAGAGTGGCCCCATGGGCCAGATCTAAGCACCCTACTGGCGACATCTGGCCCCCAGACCTTGAGTTTGACACCCCTGATGTAGCTCTTTAAAAAGAACCCAAATGACTTCTCTCTACTCTTCAGCAGTGCACCCAAGTCAACTCACAAATTAACATATATCCCCTCTATGCCATTTTCCTTCCAGGTGGCCCCTTCCTTTTTCTGGTGATGCTACAGTGAGATAGGATGTCATTGATACGACATGAGATATGGCGGCCCAGATTCAAGCTTCAATTCTAAAAGGACATACACCAGTGTTTTTTTTAAGTGTTTAATATTTCAGTAAGAGCATAGGATTGCAATAAAAAATGATTGTACACACAACCACCAGTACATAGGAAATTAATCTAACTTGGACATTTGAGATTTAGTAACTGCTGTACTATTTCAGTAAATGATACAAAGCAGAAACAGATTAAAAACATAGTTTGCTCTTCTATATGGAAACAGAAGAGGCAAAAGAAACCAAAATACATCCAGCCATACTATAGTTGACAGCACCCACTGGAATATTTTCCTTAGTCAGACATATTGGAGATGCAGTTTCAGGAGTATTGATCCTACACCTGTTATACTATTGACTACTACTGCTAGGTTTATTTATTATTTTAAATAAATTTAAAAAAACTGTGTTAAAAGCATCCCTTAGGAATTTTGTGCTGACAATTGCATAGATTAAGGAGTATAGCACACAAACATTATCTAAATTAGGAAAAATTGAAATGGAAAAGAAGTCTATTTTTAACCATTTTTAAAGTGTTGTTGAATCAAAACAGTGCATTACCTTATTAAAGTAGAAAATAAAAGGACCAGATTTTTTTTTTTGTACAGATCATTAGATTCTTAAGAGAGAATATTCTGCAATTTAATTCACATGATACTTTTTTTATTGGCAATTATTTCTGCGATGTTTCTTTGCTACTGAATTAACATCTGAAGCAGAAATGTCAAGTTAAAATTCTTTCAGAAAAAGAATAAGCATGAATAGTGTTTACACAGCAAGTCATTCAGACGCAGCATGTTGTGAGAAATTATACTTTGAAAGAATGCTGTGGAGGGTGTGCAACCCACAAAGGATGCAGAAGAGATTGCCAGGGGAATTTATATTCATTAACTCATTTTGGTCAAAGATAATAAAACAGTGTTAGAGTAAATAAACTCAGCCTGCAGTATAATAGAATAAATAGAGACCGGGGAAGTCAAATGGAAGTTTTGCTTGCAAAGTACAAGATATTTGTCATTCCTTGTGCAAAGTAAAAAAAAAAAATGGTTAGCAAATCATTAGGAAGCACAAGTGTCACAATGACTGAACTAGAAATGAAGGTTAAGTCAATATTGCAAAGTCCCATAAGAAAGAGATAAAAATAAGAAAAAGTTGTGCTAATGAAACCAAAGCTGTGAGATAGTTTACATTGACTATGAGTGTGTCCATCGAACGCTATGAGATTTAGGGCTGAATAAATTTCTGCAGGGTAAGTTGAATCACTTTAGTCACTAACTTTAAAAAAAAGATTAATAATAGTCTTCATTGGAGCAGCTTCAGGGCTTAAAATTTATCATCCAGCACACTAAGTTAACGATTTTTGAGTTAGAGTTGAAATCTAAACATGCCAAAGGGTAACTTCGGTAAAGAGGTTTTTCCCTGTCAGGATGATACTGTCACTGTCTCTGTGATGTACTGTTCCTTTAAATCTTATCACACTTGCTTCCTTATTGATTTTAGCCGTACAGTGGTGCTTCTTAAATGCCTTGGGTTAAAAAGCAATAAGGGGACTTGGGCTTGCTTTATGGATGCTTAGCCCCAATCTCAAGACATTTTTGCATTGAACAGGGAGATGCAAATGGGATCTTGACATGTTTGCTTAACAGTGCAAAACAACTCAAATAGAAGATAAGCCCATATTCACCCTCTAAATGTATCAGCAAAAATCAATAGACTTACATACCGATAGACTGCTATTCCACTACTATATTAGGTTTCGGATACTACTTCTTGCTCTGTATGAATGATGTATTTGCACAATTCTCATTCACAGATTAAACAAACAAAAAAGTATAGTCCTTTAACCGCATTAGATTTCATTGAAGGCTCTGTAAAACTGTACCATCATTACTAGAGAATATCTAAAGAGTAGAATGGCCCCAGTGGTGAAATCTAAAATTTTTACTACCGGTTCTGTGGGCTTGGCTTGGCGGGCGTGGCTTGGTGGGTGTGACTGGGGAAGGATATTGCAAAATCTCCATTCCCACCACATTCTGGGGCCACCCGGAGGTAGTATTTGCCGGTTCTCTGAACTACTCAAAATTTCCGCTACCGGTTCTCCAGAACCTATCAGCACATACTGGATTTCACCCCTGAATGGTCCCAAATGATCTAATTTAATTTATCTTCAGCACTGGCCACTGGACTTGGATTTTATTTATAATGTAACTTGTTTATATGGGTGGGTTTAGTGCCTTCAAGTCAATCTCAACTCCTGGCGACTGCCTAGACAAGTGTCTGCAGGTTTCTGAAGTGGTGTGCCATGCCTACTTCCTAGGGCTAAGGGAATGTTACTGGCCCAAGGTGGTCCAAAGGCTTTGTGCCTAAAGTGGGATTAGAACTCACAAACTCCCAGTTCCTAGCCTAGTGTCTTCGCCACAAATTGGCCCTCAGATTATGTTTTGCCCAATATTAAATAGACAGGATTTTTCTATTTTTAATTGGTCTGTTCAACATGATTGTTCAAGCAAACTGTACTGATTAGATCATAAAGTTTTAACCTTGATCTTGTAAATTAATGTCAAGGTTTTTCATTTTGAAATTATAGTTCAACCTGGGAGCTACGGTATGTCGAGGTGAAGCATTCATACAATCATTCTGACCTACTGAGGAAAGCTAGGCTCTTTAGAGGTAAATAGACTGGACAGGTTAATGAGGTTATTAATTGGCATAATTTATCCCAAATCAATTTACATTTGGCAATCTGGAATCCAGAAAGAGATCCCAGTATTAGGGTCTATATGGTTATATAATGTATTTGAAGGGATTATCCAGAGCCTGCAGGTTTAACAAGAGAAGTCCTGAACCATCTTATCATAATTTAGTACCCAAAAAGTAATTTGATCATCAAAGTGGGTTACTAAAAATAGATTTGTTTAACTCATTTATCTATCATAAAAGGAACCCTAATGTTAGCTCTAGTCATTTAATGAATGCAATAAAAAGGAAGTATAAAATCATTTTGAGGGGAGGGGGAAGATGCAGGGGTATTAATTTGGCAAAAATGTATTAATTCTGTGAATGACAAAGAATCCTCATCCTTTTAACATACTGCAATATGTTAATAGGTTTCTTTGGTACAGTTTTGTCACAGATATCCTGTATCTATTAGTCGAAGTACGAGAGTTCCAGTTTACTGGTGTTTTATTTTATTTTATGGAGAACCTTGTACTGATTTCTACCCTTAGGTATGTTGGCTGACCATCAATATCTCTGGCCTTTGGTATCAATTATTGAGGCCAAGCAATTAATTAATCAGTAAAAGGGAGGCAAAGCCACAGGCGATGACTTTATCCCAGCAGAGCTAATAAAAGGTAATGTTGATTGGCAGATCAACATTGGCTTAGCACCAGTATTTTCTTATATAGATATTTCACATGTTTTGGATTACTGTAGTGGAGCTAGAGTTGTTCTTGTTTTCAAAAAAAAAAGGAAACAAATGATCTTACAATTATAGACCTATGAACCTATTAAATATAATCAGTAACTATATGGCAACTATCTACCCAGGAAGCTCAGTGATTGGCTAAAATACTGAGAACAGGTCTGAGCTTTAAAGAAGATAGATCTGCAAAACTGTCAAGTATTTCAACTAAAAAATACATGTTCAGTACAAACCTCCAACAGTTAGTTGCATTTGTATATTTTAAAGCAATCTTTGATTTAATATCAAAAATCCATTTATGGAAAAAAGAACCTTAAGAATTCCACCACTGACAAATACCGTACTTGTTGCTACTGGTACATAAACTATATACTAATGTAAGATGTAGAGTCAAGATGTAGAGCTGGACAGTTTTCTAACCCATGCATAACTACTAGAGGGTAAAAGTTGCATTTTGACCCTGTTCTTCATATATAAATGCATTTATTAAAATTTAACAACACCTAGATATACATCTCTGAAATTGTTTGTGTTTTTTTAAACTTATGATGTTATTTTGTCACTAATCCGGTTTAGTTTTAGAAAAGTTTATAAGGCCTTTACCAAGCATTTCAAGGAAAAAAATCATCTCTAACCCAAATCGCAGCGCTTTTTAATATCATTAAACATATGGTACAAAGATAATCAGATCACAGAACAATTAAATGTTTTAAATAACTAGTATTTTTGGAGGGATAGGAGAAAGAAATAGTCCAAGTTATACTTCCTCTATCATCCAAACGAATACAATGGCAATCCTACATTTTCAATAGAGACAGAGAATTTAATCCCAGCTGCCATCAAATTATTTACTCTGCACAAAAGAGTCATAAAACTTTTATATGGAATGCAATTATATTTTTATTCCAACTGGTCATTTTGAAATAATGATTTTTTAAGATTCTTATTTAGATGCATCCCTAATTTAGTCTTCAAGGCTAAGAATGACAAGCCACGCTACTAGCTTGGCTAAAGCTTAAATTGGCTCAGTTGGGTTGGTTCCATTAATAGCACCTGATAACTATAAATCAAATTGGTGGGAAGCGTCATATGAATATTGTTATTCTAGGGTTTATTGCCCAAGTATCTGTTATTCCCTGATCTTAAAAAGGCTTTTAAAAAAAAGTTACCAAGGATACAGAACCTGAAAAGGATCTAAATCAAATCACAGGGATTTACCAATCCTTAAATTATCTCAAAGATAGGTTTCCTACCATAATACTTAGGCTTCCTTGATTATTATAAATACTACTGAGCATTTTCTGGAATTCAAATTTAATAGCCTTCAATTTAAAATGGAAGATATAACAATATTCCATCTCTTCGGAAGCTATGTCCTTGTGGATTTGGAAAGGTCAAATCAATTAAACCTTTTTGTTTAACATTACAAATTTTATCCAAATTAATTCAAGGTTGATTCTGTCCTTTAAAAATTTGGCCAGGCTATCTAGCTGAATTTTATAGTAATTATTTTCTGGCCAATGGAGTCTCTAATGTAACCAATATAGTTACAAAAAATTTCCTTATTAGCAACAAAAACTCTCCAGGCTATGATAGCTTTAATGGAGTTCGGTTGAAGAAAGTCATAATGTTTAAAGTTCAGTTGCAGCTTTATTACATTCGCTTGCATGGTTTCTTCTCTAAGAGAGTAATAACTATAACTGCTCCATCACAATCTATCTTAACTCCAGAGCACAACTGAAAGAGGCTTTTATTTATTTAATTTTATTTATTCAATTTTTATAGCTGCCTAACTCAACCAAGTGACTCTGGACAGCTTACAATTTTAACGTTCTAAAACAAAATTTCCAAAGTTGTCCAGAGTCAGTAGATTGATCACGGATAACTCACACCTGACCCATCACAAGACCCTCACTTGACACACCCACACCTGAAGTCCTTATAAACAGAAGAATACTGATACTGACATCCCCCATTCAACTCCGCTGAAGAGGTTACCTAGCCTGGTAATGAACCTTTTGGAAACCAACCCAGAAGCTCAGAGAATGAACCTTCACCCTCATACATATAAATATTAATCACTGTCCATTTTGAAGCATATCAGTGCTTCTGTTTGTGCTTAGAAATAAATCAGGAGATAGCAAAGTTGTTTACACACAGCTGAGATATGCTCCTAATGACCACTCTCAATTAATAGCCTAGCAGCTATATTTTGGACTGAGCATAGTTGTTCCACAGTCTTCAAAGCTCCATGTGCAACTCATTAAGAGTAATTTAATTTGAAGGTTAGCAGAGATTTTCTTCTTGCCAAAGCTATATATAAAGCTTCCCCCTAGAACTGGAGATCTACACACAAAATCTTGTTTGTACAGGCTGCTGCCAGCAAAGTTGAGCAATGACATACAGTAGTCTCTAATCACAGAAGTGGCTAGGCTTGCTTGTTGGATTTAGAAGTAGCATTTTCTTTAATGCCAGACAGTTATCTGAACCATTATAATTAAAAGATGTTTTAATCAGATCAAAAATAAAAACAAGTGCAAAATTCCTGCTCCTACTCCACTTTAACAGGATTTGGTTATTACGATTTGTTTGTTGTTAAAGTGAAGTGGAATGCAGATTTATAATTATAATAACAAAAATCGTTATGCTATATTCTAATAATCCCTCAAAACAAGATTACCGGTAGATCATGCAATGTGAATACTACCTTGTATGCTAGATTAGGTGTATAATGAGCAGAAAAGGGGAATATAATTGTAAATATAGATCTGTTTTTAAAATAAAATAAAGGGCTAAGGAATAGCAAAGGAAAGAGAGCATACTCTACTAAATAAATGTATGGCCTAAATCATTAGTTAAATACACAAAAATAGAATTTATCTCTGGATAGAATTACATTGCAAGTCTTGCTGAACTGAGAAAAGAAATTCCTAACAGTGAATAAGATAAAGACTCTATCAAGCTCAACTTGAGATTTTCAGGAAATCTTCCACCCAAGCACTAATGAAGTCCGTTTTGGGATAAGCCATGATCAGTTGAAGAGAAATTCATACCTAAATATCATGGTGAAAGATCTTGCCAATTGCTTGATTCCTTTAAGACTTTTTTTAAAGTCTGTTTAGAAATACTGCATCACAGGAGATTTGTAGGCATAAAAGATTTGTAGGCAGCCTAATCAATCCTTTAAATATTAATACCACTTCCTCCCATCACTTGGTCTTACTCCAGGGAGAAGGGGCAAAAAGGAAAATGACTAAACACAGCATATTGAGACTTCAGGGGCCTCAGTAATTGCCAAATCTTCTTGGACTTCATAGCAGAGATTGGTTTGGCAGGTCATTCACTATGCCTCAGGGAGATACTGCCTTTGAAGTTTCAGGAGTCTTCCAAAACTAAAAATATACTCTGGCACATGTTGTATTGGTGTTTCTGTATTAAATTTTGTACTGATGTGTTTACTGGTCTGGGATTAAACTGAATGAAGATTCGTATAAAAAAGGGTCATAGTAGCCTTTTATATTATAGATATAATAATTGCAGGATCCAATCTGGGCTGGTCATCAGGACCAGAGGTTTAGTCTTGTGAGTTTTCGGACTCCTGCTGGAGCCCTTCCTTAGGGAACTTCTCTCTAGAGTGAGGTTCTCTGGGAATGGGCTCCAGTATGAGTCAGAAAGCTCAGAACACTAAACCTCTGATCCTGGCGATTGACCCAGATTGGATCCTGTAATGTTATCCTGGGACAAGTACATTTACTTTCATTTGTGATATAATAATTGTTTTCAATTTATATTTTTGGCAATGTTTTCTTTTTAAATCAGGGCTCTTGTGGGTGCTTGATAGATTCTTTTCTAAGTTGTTACTAAATTCAAAGTGTGATAAGTATGAAAGGGCTGCTATAGTACTTCATCAATCCCTGCTCTTGTGGATCGCGAATAGATAATACTATCTCGGTAGAACCAACATAATGAAAATCAGAGTGCTCCAATGACAAAGTGTGCCAATACTGCCAGGACACAAAAGGGGGAAAATAGTGTTTATTACTCTTCTAAATTGTTCAACTTTCAGGGGGAAAAACCCACAAATCCCTCATTTACCTCACAATATGAGAGAAGTTATTTAGAACCATCAATTTAATAAGTAGCCTAAATTTCCCATCAGATTGTGGGCATCATAGGGAGATGAATGAAAGAGCCTTGAAATGATATTCCAGGTTCTATAGCAAGGCTGTTCATAGTTCATACCTGATTAAAAAGAGGTGTTATGAAATGCATATAAGCACATTGTTAGGACTGCTTTAAAGCAGGCACATCTAAACCAGAAGACACGTCTACTGTCAATAAGTCCTTCACTTGTACTCTTGTGCATCTTGCAAATCATTTTCAAAATATGGGATGCTCTAATATGTAACGTTGTAGCCAACATCAGTTAGCTGATTTTTAGATGGCTTGTTGACATAAAGGAACAGCAATGCAGTTTTACCACATAATTTTCACAGGATGGATATTTTTTGGGAGAATAAGTTCTCACTGTATGAAATAGGTGTCACTTCAAGGAGAGAACCTGATGAAAACTGGCATTCACTCTGTGAAATAGCAACTCTAATGATCACAGTGAAGCTTCAACAAAAATTTTATTATTTACAACACTGTGTCATCTCATTTAGAGTATTTTGTTATTTATAATTTACAAACAAATCACTTAAAGGTTTGGGTGAATCTTCCCTATCAAATAGAGTGAGTTTAAGAAAAGTTTAAATTATTTAGCATGAAATTATGAGCAGTTGGAACTTAATTCAGCCACATATCTGTTCTTTCTACTGGAAGTTCTTAATAACCTGAGATAAAAAGGAAATGATAGATTGCAGAGGGGGAAATGGTATTTTCTTCTATATCCTAAACAAAATTATTCCTGACTCATTGACCTCTTCTTTCTCTTTCCCACATTCAGTTTTTTTTTCTAAGTTTGGTAGAGGAGAGAAATATATCTGATATGAAACCTGGTTCCAGTCAGAATTAAACCTTGTGAAGTTTGATTTGATTTAGTTCTTCCCTGAGAGCTCTGAATATCTACTTTTCATGTATTTTACCTGAATTATGAAAATAAACCTAGCACTTTTTAGTATGTGATTTAATTTTGAAACAGTTTATGCTCTCTCGTTTCATTAAAAATATATTAGCATAATTTCTTCACAGTCCTATTACACTACAGAAGGTGGCAAATACTAGATTGTAATTTTAACTTGGATTTCCAGACATTTTGGTTGCAAAACGGCTCATATTCTGGTTTATTAGTGAAGCATTCCCCAAGCCATGCATATCTTCTCTGATGAGGGAAGATTTACATGTCAAACTCCATACATTTTTCCATTGGGAAAATATGTGGCAATCAAAGCACTCATTTAGGATGAAGTGGTGAACCTCTTCATGCCTCCTGCATCCTGAATCCAGGACTTTATTTGAAGCAGGAGAAGATGTGGAGTGAATGGCTTCTTGCCTCATATTAATGTACTGAGGTCTTGTGCTGAGGGAAGCTTCCTTCCTCAAAATCTGTTCCTGACATCATGTAGCCTATTGGTGATGGGAGTCGACTATATCCTCCATCTACTCTAGATCTCTTTCCTCATCCAACTTACATTAACTTGATTGAATCAGTTCATACAACCATGTAGGATCCGTTTTTATCTCTTCCAGCAAATAAGCCTTTGTAGAGAATCATAGAGATGAAATACAGCAGTTACCAAAGTCTGAGCTAAATCCAGGAAAAGAAGAGAAAAATTACAAAGAAACGTAACTTTCTTTCTTAAGAAGGAGGGAGGTAAAATGTTGTCAGACTTTCAAGATTCGGTTACTGAAGCTTATATCAATATTTCTTGTGGAATCTTCTTAAATTTCTTCATTGTTTTGCAAAATATTTGGGCATAATAATGAGGACAGGCTTAGTCAGAGAAGAAACAATGGCTTTATACACAAGTAAACATCAGATTTAAGTTTATCTCATTTCCTGGTTATAAGCAGAACACCACTTAGCGCCATTTCGAAATCCTTTTATTCATTTACCTGTAATAGTCTGTTCACCTAAGTAATGTCAACTTCTGTTGGAATATTCATCACTTTTCCTTCAGAGATGATTAACTGCTGGCATATCTGACAATCTTATTTAAGGCTCTATCATCGTTTCTTATAATTAAGCTGCTCCCTAAAATATCAGCCAGCATTACTTCTTGCCTGAGCAGTTGCTTCTGACTGCCCATTTTATAGTGGAAATAGTATCTGTGGTGATCTTCTCGAAGTTTCTGTAAAACATTCTTTAATAGTTTATTGTCAAGCTGTCTGTTTTTATGCTAGCTGTTATTTATTCAGAACTATGCTCACTGCGAGCAACGCTGCAGAGCCTTTGACAACACAAAAGCTCGGCTTTCATTTTATTGATGGCTTTGCCTAGAAGCTCTGTGATGAAAGAACTGAAGAGAAGCAATCATCCTGAGGGCTGCTCATAGCTCCTCAGCTATGTTTGTAATATTTTAACTTTGCTTCACATGAGCCGTAGAATTCAGCAGATGCAAACAGAGAATCGGGATAATGTAGTGAGGGGGAGAGCAGGTTGCGCTTTGTAACCATTTGACTGAAAAACAAACAGAATGGAATTATGTACATGATCCTGGTGTCCATTTTCTTCCATTCAAAGGTGTGCTCTATGCATGTCATCCATCCATCACCCAATCATTTAACTTAGATAAACCAGGAATAACAACCTCTGTAGGGAAGAAGGCCACACAATCTGTCACTAAGTGGAATGCTGAAGCCACACTAAAAAAGATCCAAGAGAAATAAACTAATAAACAATACATTTAAAATCTTTAAAATATATACCCCTATCCAAAAATTAAAAGGGGATAATGACAAGCATTGAGGCCTTAAAATTGTAGGAAGTAAACCTACCCCTCTCCTAGAATATGAAATATTTTGGGAAATATTTAAAAGGCAGAATATTGTATTTGCTTGGATGAGAAATGGAGAAACATGTTTTTAGGCAGGAAACACTCAATCTTAATAGGCCCCACCTCTGTCAATGGACCATTAAGGCCAGAGCCCAGCTCACTCATTTCCCCCACCTTTGTCAATGGCCAGTCTATTCTACATAACAAAGATCTACCCCCTTCAGGCAGACCCATCTAGCAAACAGAAACTCATGGAAAATTACATCAGCCAGCACTCAAACAAGCCTGGGAGACAGCCTAAAAGGTTAGCTAAGACCCCCGCTTCCTGGGAGTCTGACTACCAATCAGAGTGCATTTCTTACACAGGAAAAAGGAAAGTTTGGGGAATAAAAGAGGGAATAAAAAAGTCAGGGACTCTCTTCTTTGCTCTTCTTTTCTTCTTCAACATCTTAAAGCATGTGATCGCCTTTTCTGTTCAAGAACTTAAGCCATGCGCTCCTGTCCACCATTAAACCATCTTTTCAAGCAGTCTCCATGCTTCCAGTGTCTTTTTCCCCCATTAGGAACTGAGCCCAGATGGACATTTCTTCCAACAATTGTTTAATGCCTGGGTGTAGCAGTTTGATGGATTCATAAGAAGACCAGGTCTTTATCAGAGATATGCAGGATGAGGATGGGAGCCCTTGTTTGGCCTCTTCTAATCTTTTTGTACTTATTGTCAGTCCATCAAATGTTCTTTCTCCAAGAATGTGAATTAAGTTTCATTTCACTATTTTGTCCAGGTGTCAAGAAATATACAGTATGATAAATAAATATAATGTCTATATTTCTTTTTTCCTTTTATTCAAACCACAAAATCTCTTCCATAAAACAATGCTTCAGATTCCTTAATAATAGAAAGATAGCCATTTTCCTTGTAGTACTTGCAAACATGAGCTACCTGGGTATTTTACTTTGTTTTTAGTCATTAAAATCAAAGCAAATTTTCTTTATAGATGCCTGTCAGCTGTCAGCTAATTACTTAATCCAAAATGACTCATTATTTTTAATTCAGGAAGGTAGTTTACAACCTGAGAAAGCTGAATCTCAGAGCATCTTCCAGGCCTTTTCCCCCTCCATCCCAAGATCCTAAAGGAGATTGTCCTAAGAGTATAGAAAATAAAAATGCTTTGTGGTCGTAACAGTGCTTTGATGTTACATCAACATCCTTCTTTTAAAGCTCAGCGTTTGGGGGATATGATTGTGACTAGTGATTAGAATAAAAATAAAAAACCAGTCCCAACAGTATATAAAGTTGAAAAAGAATTGAGAAGGATCTTTATTTTTAGAGCAATGCTTTTCCATCTTAACAATTGGCTCACATCAATTCTGGTCTCTTACATGTTGAAAGAATGCGCAGAAGGAATTGCGTGACCGAACATGCTGGGTCCACCTTTGACCCTTAAAATCCAGTACAGAAAATGCTCCTTGATATCTACACACTAGCTAAGAGGAAAAGACCTCTTCAGGGCGCCTGAGGAATGCAGGTTAGAAAGAAGCACTGGCGTAGTCCTTATGTGAAAGAACTGTTCAATCTTCTAAAGAAAACATCTGCCTGCTTACCAAAGTAAGGTCTGGAGTAGAACAGTGCTGGGCTAACTTGGTACCTCCACAGCCTTCTTCTATGTGCCTCAACATCAGTGGTGAAATCCAAATTTATTTACTACCGGTTCTGTGGGCATGGTGGGCATGGTGTGGCTTGGTGGCCGTGGCTTGGTGGGTGTAGCAGGGGAAGGATACTACAAAATCTCCATTCCCACCCCACTCTGGGGTCAGCCAAAGGTGGTGTTTGCTGGTTCTCCGAACTACTCAAAATTTCCGCTACCCGTTCTTCGAACTACCATATTTTTTGGAGTATAAGACACACCTGAGTTTTT
>JANHFT010002580.1:73965-85214 GCA_032467955.1 Pseudoxenodon macrops | reverse complement strand
TTTTGCAGAATATTTCCCCCTTTTTATTTTTTTAGAACCACTGCTAAACCCAGTGAAATCATCTGTATTCATTTTCTTTTCAAATCCTTTAACCTGAGTTCCTTTGCTTATTACTCTCTTAAAATAACTGTTAAGCCCAGTAAAATAATCTCTACATATTTTCTTGTCCATCATTTCAACTCCATTTCTACTTTTTCCTTGATCAGATTCCAGCAGTGGTCCAAATTCTTTTTCTCCTTTCCACATTTTACGCATATTCTTTATCATTTCAATAAGTTCTGAAAATCCCTCATGTCTCTCTATTTCCATTTTGTTCAATTGTAAATCTTTGAAGTTTTTTAGCACTTTGAATTTGGAATCTGTGCAGTTCCTTTTATATACTGTCTATTTCCTTCCAAGTCCAATAGTATTTTATTCTTTGAAAATGCAGACCAAACACACACTGTCTTTCACATCTCACTGTATCTGGGTTACTATAAACCCTACATCTATAAATGACTTTCTTCCAAATATTGCAATAGCTTCTTTTCGCCAGCAGATGGTCCCATCAGCTTTCTAATAGATTCTTTATTTCTTTCAATATAATATAATGTACGAATTTCACTTCCCAATTTCTTTGTTCTTTTTCCTCTTATCAGTCTTTTCAAATTCCCCTTCCAGATGCAAAGGCAAACAGTCTTTAAATTCTCTTATTTAAAAAATGTATTATTCTCCCTTTTAAGTCCAAGTGCCAGTTAGCTGCCATTTTTTCTCTCCCAGGCACTTTCGTTTTGCACTTTGAAAACTTCCCCTCTTCTTAAAGAGCTGAACTCACCCAGTTCCACACTTTGTTCAGTTTCACCACTCCTGTAACATTGCTCAAATCTTCTCCTCTGGACAAACAGTATTTCCTTCTATGTCCGTTCAAAGTGGCTGGCCTGACTTGGAACAGGTTCCAGCCCCGCCTCCTCAGCTGCCAGGTTTAGAGGCTTCAGCCTGCACTACAGGGAAATTGCCATTTCCCTGTTCATGCAGGCAGGTGCCCCCGTACTTCACCCTCCAGGACAGTTCAGGGTCGGCTAGGACTCCCGGTTGGGCTGAGGTTCGACGGCCTCTCAGGAGCTTCCATGAGGTCGTCGTCTCGCCTGGAACAAGCCATGCCTTCTTCCAAGCTGAGCTTTGTTTCTATTTACCATATCTATATATGCTCTGAATTATGTTTTCAGATGACTAATATGTATAATATTAGTATAATACTAATAATATATTTATTATACATATTAGTCATTTATGGGTTACTGTATTGCTCATCCTTTTGATTGTATCATTTTTATTCCAAGAGGGAGGATTGGTAATGGAAAAGAATACAAATATTTTAAACAAAGAGACAAAGTCTGATATCCTAATAGAATCTGCTTTAGGATTTTTAAAAACAAACATTCAGAATATAGATTGAATAAAAAATAAATAACAAAAATGCCCTGTCTTACAAATGCTAACTATGTAGGGATCTTTGATGAAACCCTTATAAACCAAATGGCCACAACTCATAAAACAGACATTTCCCTGGAGAAGACGCAAAAAATTGTCTGCCATATTTTCTTTGATATTTTTTAGCCCTTGTTAAAAGAAAATGAAAATGTTCCTTTTAAAAATATTTTAATGACAATTAAGAACAGTGGCAATTTGAAATTCCTATTTACATATCAATGTCAGCATATTCTGTTTAAATTATTATATTTTATTCTTAATATTCTAATATAATGTATCCTATTTCAAATATGAAATTGTTTGTATTTCAGAATCCGATCAAAGAGACAGCTGTAAGCCTTGTAGTAAATACCGAAGGTGTTTTTCACAGTTCAGATGGTGCTGAGGCAGGCCACAATCTGGCAGCTGCACAAAATGCTGTGGATGAACCCACTTATTCACAAAGAAATTACTCCACTCCTCAAGTGGTAAATATAACCTCTTCATAATAACAATATATATCTGCATTAGAGAATTTTGCATGTTTTTATTAAAATTTCTTGAGTCATCTATATATTTGTTAGATTTTTTTATGGTTAACATAGCTACCCAAATGGCACAATAATATTTTTAAAACTTTGATACTGCTTTTATAATCCTTCTATCCTTCCGAGGTCAGTAAAATGAGAACCCAGATTGTTGGGGGCAATATGCTGACTCTATAAACTGCTTAGAGAGGGCTGTAAACCACTGTGAGGTGGTAAATAAGTCTAAGTGCTATTGTTATAATATAAATAGACAATCCTTATCCACATGAAAGTCACAAGTAGTAGAACAGTAGTAGATTGGAGGTACAAGCCACTAGCAGGCATTGACAGGATGTGGTTTTCCTTCTCATGTGCATGCAAGCACTCAGACTTCTTTTTCATTATTTAATGCAAAAGATTAGAGCTCAGTCTTAAAATCTATAATTTAGAAGTAATAATACCCTTTAAATTTATTAAAACCTACTCCCTTATAAATGTACATAAGATTGCAGTATTGTGCAATAAACAGAAATGTAAAGTATTGAGCATTGTTTAAGTATGGATATCTTTGTGTATTCCTCCAAAACTATACAAATATTCAGTGTTAGTACCAGAAATTAATAAGCTGGTTTTAAGTAAAGATTTTAATGAGTCTATTTTACATAAATACAGTACTTCTGTTACACATAGAATGAAAATTGTAGTAAACTAATAATTGGTTATGTATGCATTTTAGATAATATGTCAGTTGAAAAATGGCACTCATATACTTTGTGTAAACAATACTGAAACAAGAGAATTGAAAGCTATTCATTTGGTTCCCCAGTATCAAGAACAGCGTAAGTATCTATAATAGATATATTGTTTCTGATATTCAAATTATTAACTATGTTGGTACTTCTTAAATGTTAATATGGAGCTCTAATGATACATTTATAAGTTGAACATTATGGTACAATCTCTTAAAGCTGTAATAATATGGAGGAACAGAAATCCATCCCTGAGCATGATTTGATCATGTCCACTTTATATAATTTACCTACCTACCTACCTACCTATCCATTGAAGATCTATTCCTTCCAAAAAAATTAAAGTGCATTGGCCAGCTTTAAAAACTTTATCCTTTCAATGATTAAGAATCTGGTATTTTTCACCAAAAAATTCCATCATCCCTCATTAGTCTCTGATTTAAAGGACAATAGAATGCATGCTCCTATTTAGATTCATTCTATTACATTTTGATATATACATTGTATACTGGTCCTGCCTGTATATTTACAGCAATTTTCATAGGGCAACAAAACAGAAAACCATTACATTTTCCAAATTATTTCAAAATAAAGAAAATGCAGTGTTACCATAATAGAAGTAACAATATAAGAGAAGAAAATGTTTCTCAACTGAGTTAATAAACATATGCATTTATATATTATGAGAGGGGAAAGTCCCTGATGAAATTTTAAAAACCTAACTGTATTTATGCACAAACTATCCACCTGATGTCACTCTTTTATCAACAATGAAAACATCTTATGTATTAATAATCTGTATCTTGAACATAGCAATCATTCTTTTTGAACAGTACAAAGGCAAACAAGAATAAAGCATTTCGGGATTTTTCAGAAAATATTGCTTGTTAAGATAACTAGTAAGAACCTATTGAACATACATATTATGTCCTCGGGGAGGACTAATTACCA
Organism: Pseudoxenodon macrops; assembly: GCA_032467955.1. Lineage (NCBI taxonomy): Eukaryota > Metazoa > Chordata > Lepidosauria > Squamata > Pseudoxenodontidae > Pseudoxenodon > Pseudoxenodon macrops. Next base: position 81,538 of record JANHFT010002580.1, on the reverse strand, counting down.
TGCCCACTGCTGGTTGGATAAACTAGCAGCGGGAAAATTAAAGCCATGTCAGTGGCTGGCAGGTGAGCAGGGAATCCCATAAAAGCGGCTTCCCTGCAGCCTGCCGGCAGTTCTGTATTGTCTCCCCCTGGATCCAATAAAGGTAGCTGATTGTTCCTGCGCCTCGTGTCTTCCTTACTCACACGATCTAACAAAAACCTTGTTTCTATTATCTCAATTATGTAGTTATGATCAGGACTCAAGTTCATTTGCTGGAGCATTTGGTTACCCTTATTTACAAAAATATGTATGCTGATCTTGTCAGGAAAATGACAACTTTGCATTGTGAATTCATGGTATAAATCCTATAATTTATATATTTATATTAAACATTGATATAAGTATGTAAGGATAGGATTTGTATTGTCACATCCCTGCAAACTGTTGCCTTGGGAAATGGCAACCTACCGCTCTCTTTCTTTCTTTTTCATTCATCTTTCTCCCATGCCACCTCTTTCTCCTTTATTCCATATCATTCACTTAAGTAGGTAGAGAGGTGATGGCATGCAGACAAAGTTGTAACAGAGAGCATGATGATGTGAGTCTTATAACACATATGTTACTTCTTTGTGGATTTAAGTTCAAAGCCTGTTACTCCGTGGAAATTTAAAACATATCTGTTAACATATGCTGTACTCAAAGTTTAAGTCTCCTTAAGGAGCAGTAAAGCAAATCCGTCCTGCTTAGTAGAAAATATAGTAAAGAATGCTCTCTTTTAAAGAGTGGAATGACATCTATTTTCTGAATTCTCTTACATGTTGCATATTATGCAGCTTTTCACAAAGTCAGTGACTATATGTGTGTGTTTAAAAACTGTTTTAAAATTATGCTTGCCAGACATCAAATTGTAGGCTTGCGTATCATAAGGACTTGAATGACATTTGACAAGCAGATAATTCTATGATGAATAGAATAGTCAAGGTGGATTCAACCATCTTTCATTAGATATGGTGATTGAGTCACATTAGACAACATAATTAGTACCAGCATACTACACGCTGTCATGTTTCAAATAGCAAACATTCCATTCTGAAACTCTTATTAAGAAGTGTTTGTTCTGTAAGTCGAAAGAACACATTTGATTTTTTGCATAATATGGAAAAGAAATTATATGTAACGGAAAAAACCTCTCTATCACTAAAGTAGGTAGGTAAGTAGATGTGTGTGTGATAAAGAGGTAACAGATGAGTGTATTCTCTGTAAATGTGATTATTTAACTTGGATGATTTGTTATCAAATTTTGAAGTAATTCAGGTGGGTATTCTCCAGGTCATTCACCAGATTCTGAATTTAGGAGATCATTAATGATATGGGAAGAATGGAATCCATTTAGAATCTCTAGAGATAGATATTTAAGGTCTTAAAGTAAAAAACATTTCCTGTGATTGGAGAAAAAAGAGACAGAGTAAGGAAGTATTAACAGTGACCATAAGCAGATTGAAGGAAAGAGACTGTGGACATTTCTGCTCTGTCTGATTGTCCTGTTGTGAGTACAGACCACCATTTCTGCGGAGCAGAAACAGATGGCATGGTACTTGACTCATCTCTTAGCCTATGAATGGGACCTCAGTTCCTGTTTTCTTGCTTCTTGTTTAGTATTTTTCAACTCCTATCCAATTTGCCTTGGTTTCTAGTAGGAAAAGCACAGCTCTTTGATTGACTATTGTAAACAGTAGGAAAAACACATTTCTCCCAGTTCTATAGTCATACCCTGCAGCACCATTAAGGAAAAATATATATCAGTAGTCCTTGTTTGGTGATCATTCATAGTTACAATGATGATTAAAAAAAAGTAACTTTACAACTAGTTTTCACTTTTACAGCTTTCACAGATCTATAAAGCAAAGAAAAGCTTTTAAGATCATAAGATGTTGGAGACACCAATAGAAACAGCCCTGTGACGTCATCATGGAGTTACTACCGGTTCTATATAACTGGATAGAACCGGTAGGAACCCACCTCTGGGTTTCGCTTAGTGATTACTCAATCAATGACTGAGTTGCCAGTCCCAATTGTGGCCACTAAATAGAATATTTTTTAGAAAAGATCTGCCTTTCAACCTGGTAATAAAAGCCAGCAGAATTTCTGGCTCCTCTTCAAACTACCCATTCTAGTAGTATTTCAGATGTTTATCACCACCTTCTAATATATTGTCACAATCATACACTCTTTTTGACATAGCAAATTGCTGTGTGGATTCATTTGTGCTTCTCTGATATTTTGGACTCTGATGATAAGGATTGTCCTAAATATAAATTGCCAGATTGAGAGAGAGAGAACAGTTAGTACACTTTTACCTTTACAATTCTTACACAGAACTACTATGTTCAGGAGAGGCTTCCTCCTAGGTAAGTGGCAATTGATTACAGTTATCATGTGTGTTTCCCCTTCAACTCCTAACCCAGGATTTTTGTGTTGTTTTTTTAATATCTTCTAGTCACAATTCGGTTTCCGAAATGTTTTTCTTTATAAGGTATTCCTTTTGACTTTGCCCACTTGAGAGGTTTTTCACACACACACACATACACACATACACACATACACACACACACCCTCTTAAAAAGAAATACTGAATGTATTATTACTTGATTAGGTTTTTCGTCTCCTGAGATCTCGGGAACTATAGCTAGGAAGAGATTCATGCTGAGTTCATTTCCAATTCTCAAATGTGTTCTCAGACTGATTTAACTCTTGATTTCTCCTGCGTTCTGTGCAGAGGTGGGTTCCTACTGGTTCAGACTGGTTCTATAGAGTAGATAGTAAGCCGCTGGTGATGTCACAGAATCGGTTCTGGTCCGTGGACACGGCCATCTTTTTAAAAAATTGTTTTTGGAGGGGGTATTTTTTCCCAGTTTTTTTTCTTCTGTGCATGTGCAGAAGCCAAGTTTCCAGCACTATACATGTGTCGCCATCTTGTTTTCAGCCTTTTTGGGGAGGAATTGTTTGTAATTTTTTGTACCGTGCATGCATGCGTGTATGAAGCTCAGGCATGGCCACGAGGCACGGCCACGCAGCGTAGAAGGAAGGAAGCGAACTGGCGGTGAAGTAAGTTACATCCCACCCCTGGTTCTGTGGCTTGCAAAAGTCTAGCATGAAATTATGGAAGGCAGTGGCATCAATGACTCGTGGATGGGAAGAGAGAAGGATTCTTTTTTTAACTGCAGGCTGTGTGTCTCTTTTCTTCTTAAGTAGCCAGCATCACCAATGCAGCTCCTTGCATCTCTACTAACCATGCAGTGCATCATCAGTTTATTGATGCTAGGTATGCTCACTTCCTCCCAAGTCTTGATAAAAGGTTACAACTTTCGTCTGTCTGAAACAACCATTTTTCTCGAGTAAGACCCTTGTCTTGCATGCCAAAAGAAAAGCATTAAACAAGAACAAATTAAAGCACTAAGAAAGGAGAAAACCATAACCCGGTTGGGTTTACATGTGAGTTGGGGACACTGAGAGGTTTTTTTATGCCACTTGGTAATGCATGTCACATTTCTGATTAGCAGAATGTACCTGAAAATCTATTCCCTTTGGAATATTAAAAAAGGAACACTAAAAAAGTTTTATGACTGGAAACATGACATAGGGTATTCATAAAACACACTTTTGATTAAATGAGCAAGAAGGTAAAATATGTTGATCATGAGCAATAGAATAATATAGCATGGAGAATTATAATTTCCTCTGACTTCTGTAGCAAAATTTTACAACTTGGATATCTGCTGGCTTTGGTTTCCAGCTATTCTGATTTATTCTTCAATACCATGCCCCCTTCCTCCGTTTTATGGGTTATTTTTCCTAATAGCTAATATTTTGTCATCATGGAGCATATTTTTTCATTGGGCTATTCTGAATAGAAATTTTGTCCCTGAGGATTTTCCCCTTTAGTGATAAATAAAGTGAAACTTTATTGTTTCGCTCCAGTGAAGCATAGGCTCTCCTAAAACTGATCATATTTCCCCTTTTGTGTGACAGTACAATTCATGATACCTCAAGCCTTTAGTAGCCATTGGGAGCTATTGGAGGCTATCTAAAACCATCTCAGCACATTGTAAAGTCTATTTTGAATATTAGTTGCCATCCATCTTAAGCCTCTACACTGAAATGCAGAATTCTTGGCTGAGAAGCATCTGTGGGGATGTAACAAGTAGTCAAAAAAGGCAAGATAGTAGTTGTCATCATGCAATCTAAACTCCGTCCCTTTCAGTGGGAGATCATAACCACCTTTTTCTAACCTTCATACATGTCACTTCCCAGGTGGGTTGTGTTGCTACTACTCAGAAAGTGGGTAGTGAATACATAGTTTACATGAAGTGATGCACTGTGATTGAATTTTTGACTGCCAAAGAAGTCCTTTCAATTGACATTCACCCAAAATGCAGGCTGTTTATAGTGATGTGTGTGCTGTTGTGAATACTGTGTTTTTGTTGGGTCAAAAAAAAAAAGAATGGTGAACCGTGAAGAGCTTCTTTGTGTGATCAAAAAGAAATTGAACAGCCTGCAAAAGCACTTGATGCATTTCACATAAGAAAGGTTGATGAACTGATTCAGGACAATCAGTGGATTACTCAAAGGGAAATTGCTATCAAGCTTGGCATTTCACAGGAACAAGAGGGTTACATTATTGACATTTTTCAGTATCAGAATGTTTGTACAAGAGGGGTACCTTGCATGCTGAACGATAGAGATGAAAACTTCAAGAGCTGAAATTTGCCAGTAATTGTTGTCATGCTATGAGAAGGAAAGTTAGGAATTTACTTACAGGGAAACATAGCTACATCATTATGTACTATAAAGAAAGTGTCAGTCCATGGAACGTCATTGCAAATGTTAACCTGTAGGGGAAAGAAATAAAAAGACATGGTTTGGCAGGGGGAAAAAATCATGGTTACATTTTGGGGAAATGCACAGTGAGGTATTCCCATGATTTCCTTGAAGCTTGCACAAATATCAATTTAACACTTTGAAACAATGATTAAGCAGAATTTGGGAGCACAAGAAAGAAATGTTGCTGCAGCACTGGGCCTCATCTCATGAGTTACCCAAGAGACTTTTGCAACATTGGATTACTTCATATTGTTCCATCCTACGTATAGTCCAGACTTGGTGCTGTGTGGTTTTCATCTTTTCCAAAAATTGAAGGTATAGTACATCTTCACAGAGACCTGTTTGGCTTAAATGAAGAGGTGGGATGAACCCTCAGGTTGAAGAAATGAAGTGTGGAGTTCTTTCATGACAGCTTAAAGAAACTTGTCCTTTGTTGGTAGAAGTGTGCAGCAAATGGTGGTGCTCATACAGACAAGTGAATGCAAATAACTAAAGAGCTCATTCCAAATATTATTTTCCTGTTTCATTTATTAAACTATCTCTATTTAAACTATGGAAGTGGAGATATTACTTTTCATCCAATTCTTGATGGGGAAGAGGGCAGACAGTAACATACTGGTAGCAGGGGTGGGTTCTGCTTCTTTTTGCTGCTGGTTCGCTCAGGGTCTCACTGCGTGTGCGCGCGTGAAGCACGTGTGCATGCATAGCAATAAAAAACTAGCTTCTGCGCATGCACAGAAGCAAAATCCAAGATAGTGGCGCCCATGGAGACATTAATGGAACCGGCTCTGTGATGTCACGGCAGAGTTACTACCGGTTCTATAGAACTGGATAGAACCAGTAGGAACCCACCTCTGAGTGGTAGTAAGGAGCATGGCTCCTTAAAGAAGGGTGGCACCAATTCCTTTTCAAGAACACAAAAATCTTCCTTCTTGAAAGTGGCATTTACCGCATGTAGTTTTACATCCTCTCTCTGGCAGCTTCTTCTTCCTTTGCATCAACAGTTCAAATTCTTCTCAGATAATATCCCTTGGAACCTCCCCAGTTTCTGATCAATTTTGAGAGAAGGCAAGTAATTTTATTTGCAGGATGTTCTACTAATAAGTTACTGCGGCCCCAAAATGTATCCTTTCCTAAAACTGTGTAGATGATTTTAAACAGGACTACCAGATAGTCCTCTGCAGATATAGTAAGAGCAATTTCTATTTGCCACCCTTCTCATCACAGTGTAGTTCACATTTGTGCATATATTCATACCTAACTGGACTTCCTCATCCTCTCTGAGTGACACTTAAGACATCTTCTTGACACTTCATCTGCAAATCCTTAGAAAATCAATCTGTTCCCAGGATAAGTATTCCAACAGAAGCTACTCAGGAGCTACATTTACAAGAGCCCTAATTGCCTCTACATTCCAAACATCAAATGACACCTCATAAAACTGCCTTCCAGACTGTGAAGCAATTTTCCAAGCACTACCTGAAAATCAGTTGGAATCATCAGTTGCCTGAGGGAAATTAACTAATTGAGCCTACTTCCTTGCAGAGGTTTTGTGGTGCCAATTAACCATAGTAGAAAGTGACCTTCCTTGGAAAGGGTATGTTTGGTATATTCCCCCTCCCCTCAGGCATGTTCCAATTACTCTGAGATATAAACCACATGCAAAGTGAGCTCCTCCTTGAATCAGGCCTGTGATAGGACAACTTCATGGTTTCATAGCAATCAGAAAATCCTGAGCAGCCTCAGTCACCACCCCTACAATCTCTTGACAGTAGGTTGAAATCACTCTTACTATCAACCTTGTTATTATATTGCTCTGTTCCCTGGTTTGGAACACAAATTCAGAAGCAACAATCATACCAGTATGCCTTCTTATGGCTTTATTCCAAGGCAGCATCATAACATAATATAGGACAATAATCAAAGAATAAGACAAATTAAGATAGATATATTTTCTCTCTCCTCTCTCTCTCTCTCGTCCCTGTCTATTTCTTTCCCCCCTCTCTGTCCCAGTGAGGGAACTCAAAAAAAAGGATAGTGAGTGGACCCCTTCACATCTCGACAAATATGCAGTGCCTAAGTCAGGAGTTGGCAACCTTAAACACTCAAAGAGCCACAAAGGTCCTAACCGGAAGCACCCCATTCAGTTCTGGAGCTGACCGGAAGTTCAGTTCCCCCACCATAGAGTCTCCTCCTAGTGCGACATCTTTTTTCCTCTACCTGTCATAACTGAAAGCCCTATCAATTGTGGAGCTGACTGGAAAACCCGCCCCTTCCTGATGTACTGTGCTTTTCCTCCCCATAACCGGAGGCTCATCTCAAAATTGTGGTGGTGACAGGAAGCCACAGCAGAGGGATGAAAGAGCCACATGCAGCTCCAGAGCTGGAGGTTGCTGACCCCTGGCCTAAGTATACTCCTAAGGGAAAGCAGTACACAACACTTACCAATCTTCCAGTAAAACTACAGCACTACAGGTGTCTAAAGCACCAAATCTAACATGAGGTTGAACTGTTTAGGCAATGATGCCAGTGTGTAGTTGGGAGAATGATACAACAGCAGTATCTCAGGTTTCTTCTGTTGACCTAACCACACCACACTTTACAGGGGCTCTCATACAGCCTATGGAACAGCTAGAGGTGATGAGTTTGTTTCACCCAGAAGAAAAAAGAATGCAGAGAACCAAATATTTGGTTGTTTTCAAATATTTGTTAC
>JANHFT010002580.1:62805-73865 GCA_032467955.1 Pseudoxenodon macrops | reverse complement strand
TAGATATATTTTCTCTCTCCTCTCTCTCCTTGCTCTCTCTTCCCTGTCTCTCTCTCTCCCCCTCTCTCCCCCCTCTCTCTCCCAGTGAGGGAACTCAAGAAAAGGATAGTGAGTGGACCCCTTCACATCTTGACAAATATGTCGTGCCTAAGTCAGGGGTTGGCAACTTTAAACACTCAAAGATCCACAAAGATCCTAACCGGAACCCCCCCCCCATTCAATTTTGGAGCTGACCGGAAGTTCAGTTCCCCCACCATAGAGTTTCCTCCTAGTGCGACATCCTTTTTCCTCTACCTGTCATAACTGAAAGCCCTATCAATTGTGGAGCTGACTGGAAAACCCGCCCCTTCTGATGCACTGTGCTTTTCCTCCCCATAACTGGAGGGTCCTCTCAAAATTGTGGTGGTGACAGGGAGCCACAGCAGAGGGATGAAAGAGCCACATGCAGCTCCAGAGCTGGGGGTTGCTGACCCCTGGCCTAAGTATACTCCTAAGGGAAAGCAGTGCACAACACTTTCCAATTCTTCCTCACCAATCTTCCAGTAAAACTACAGTACTACAAGTGTCTGAAGCACCAAATCTAACATGAGGTTGAACTGTTTAGACAATGATGCCAGTGTGTAGTTGGGAGAATGATACAACAGCAGTATCCCAGGTTTCTTCTGTTGACCTAACCACACCACGCTTTACAGGGGCTCTCATACAGCCTATGGAACAGCTAGAGGTGATGAGTTTGTTTCACCCAGAAGAAAGAAGAATGCAGGGAACCAAATATTTGGTTGTCTTCAAATATTTGTTACATAGAAACTGAGACAGAATTGTTCAAGGTTACTCTAGCAGACAAGACAAAAAACAGTAACTTTAAAAAGGAAATGGATTCATGGGCATCAGCAAAAAAAATCCTAATGATAAGAATTGTTCAGCATCTCAGGAGGTAGTGAATTCTTCTTTAGTGGAAGAGAGCTGGCCAGATGTTTAAACAGGTTAAATGGCATTTAGTGTGATTTCTGACATATATATGTACATACCTATTCATATGAGTATGAACAGGTATGTACACATCAGAGGTGGGTTCTTACCGGTTCGGACCAGTTCTGTAGAGTAGGTAGTAAGCCGGAACCGGTTCTGGTCCGTGGACACTGCCATCCTTTTTTTTGTTCTGTTTCGGGGGATTTTTTTTGCATTTTTTCCTGGTTTTTTTTTCTTCTGCGCATGCGCAGAAGCCGAGTTTCCAGCACTGCGCATGCATCGCCATCTTGTTTTTGGCTTTTTTTGGTATTTTTTGTAATTCTTTTGCACTGCGCATGCATGCACACATGAAGTGTACACGCACCCACGAGGTGCGCCCACGTGGTGTGGCCACGCGGTGCAGGAGGAAGCAAACCGGTGGTGAGGTAAGTTAGAACACACCCCTGGTGCATATATATGTGTCTTGCTTGTGCATAGTTTGGAGAAGGAAGCAAAAGAAAACAACCCCAAAGGCAGGAATGTTCAGTAATGATTTTAGGTGAGAAAAGGTGGGTATTGTACAAAATATTTATCTTTTTTCTCCTTTTGTGTTTATTTTTTCTATTGATTGTTCCTTTGGAAAGGTCACCTTAAATTCAGTCTCATCTTTCTCTAGATAAATATTGTATTATAAAAAAAACTCTTTCTTTAGAATTATTCTTTTTAAAGCATTAGAACTGACCATACAGAAAATAACATTCGATTTGAGTGTTTTTTCCCCAACAAAACAGTCAAACAGTGAATATATTTATTCTGTTTTTCTCATGCCGAGTAACATATTTCTGTTTAATAATAAAGCTTTCTTCCAATTTACCCAGAATGAACATTAAACTAAAAGCCCTACAATTTCTTGGCTCTAGCCTGAATTGTTGTTTTCAAATGTTATAAGATTGGCTACTTTCCAGTCTCCAGATACAGAGCTTTTGAGTGGATAATATCATTCAGATTTGGTGATTTGTTAATACTTATCAGTATGCCTAGAACTTTCATACCATTATCATTCTCCTTTTTGCAGAATACCTTCTGCTCCAAAGTAAGTTCATGCCTGGATGTCTGCCCTACATCTTTATACTAGGAAAGGAGAGAGAATAATTCATTTGGCTTCTTTGCAATCTTTTAATCATGCTTTACAACTTCTCTGATTCCCTTGTCATTTAACCATTCAACCATTTAGCCAGTTCTGTGTGTAAGAAAGGGAAAGGAAGGAATAAAGAAAATGTTTTGCCTTAATTTAGATACTCTGTTGATTGTCAGTCAATACCTTTAGATTTCCACATAGAAAATGAGAATATTATTGCTCGGTGGTATGCTTTTATTATTATTATTTAGTTGTTCTGTTTTCTTGCTGATGCCAGAAACACTATGAGTGTGTGTGACTGCATGTAAAGTAGTTGCAAATACAAGCATGGACTATTTATTTGTTTGTTTCATCAAGCATGTATTAGATAACAGATATAAGTATAAACATGATTATGAATATAAGAAATGGATATGAATAAAGGGAATATTAGGACAGGGATGGTAGGCACACTGGTGCGTTTATGCATGCCCCTTAAGGACCTCTTAGGATGAGGTCGACAGCAGACAGTCTAAGGTTAAAGTTTTGGGGGTTTGGGGCAGAAACCACAGAGTCAGGTAGTGCATTCCAGGCAGTGACAATTCTGTTACTGAAGTCCTATTTTCTACAATAAAGTTCGGAGTGGTTAGCCATAAGTTTGTATCTATTGTGTGCTTGTGTATTGTTGTGGTTGAAGCTAAAGTATTCATTGACAGGTAGGACATTGTAGCAGATAATTTTATGTGCTACACTTAGGTCGTATCGAAGACAGCTGAGTTCTAAGTTGTCTAAGCCTAACATTTAAAGTCTGGTGGTATAAGGTATTTTGTTGCGAGCAAAGGACTGGAGGACTTTTCTTGTGAAATATCTCTGGACTCGCTTGATTGTAATAATGCCAGACAGATGAGCTGTATTCAAGGATGGTCTAGCAAAAGTTTTGTATCCCATAGTTTGTCGTTCAATATTACCAGAGAAGAAGCTATGCAAGATTAGGTTAACAATTCTTAATGCCTTTTTGAGAATGCTGTCCAGAAACATCAGGTCCAGAGATTGCTTTAAGATGGGTGTGTGCTCCCCTGAAGTAGCGGATCCATGATTGGAGGATCCTCCTAAACTCACAGCTCATTCTATGTCAGCAAATGGAAGGCATAGGCAGGGGAGACTTTGTGCAGCTTAGATTGGTGCACCAATTACAATCCTCTTTGGACCAGGAGACTCGGGTGATGGTGTCCCATACTCTCATCATCACATAGCTTAATATGGAGTTCACTTCACTGATGCTGACTAAGTTACTAAAACTGGTAGATTGCAATGATCCAATGGCTGGGAGGCTATTTACTAATTACCAATAGACTTCTGGATCCTAAAAATATTGGTTATCACTGTTAGCACCCTTTAAACACAGCTCTGGATAGTATCATTGACTAAAAATGATTCTGCCTTAGTTGTCTGCTGATCTAGAAAGAGCCTTTTTGAAATTTCACCCCTCTGAGAGGTGAGAAGGTCATGGACCAGAAGGCATTTTTTTCTCTGTGATAGCCCTGATTCCTCGGAGCGGGCTTGTCCACTTGTTACTCTAATTCCAGAAAATTCTAAAAACAATCTGATTCAAATGGGATTCTGAAGTTTATTGGGGACTCAGCTGTCACTATTTCTTTTGCATGTTTTTATGGAGGAGTTATTTTACTTCATGTTGAGAGGGTTTATGATGCTTTTATAGTATAGACTATTTTTATGTTTTTCTACTCAGCCCAGAGTGGTGATAGAGGCAGTATAAAAATGTCGTTAATAAAATTATACAATATAAAATACGTTTGTAAGAATAAAATAATTACGGACTATAAAGCAATTGCTCTGAAAGATTTACTATATCAATAGTAATAAGCAAATGTTTCTTCTAAATCTATTATCTTTACAAAGCCTGAATTCCCAAATTGAATAATCTACTGAAGCTACTAAGCTATAAACCATTTACTTTGTTCTACCTTAATCTGTTTTGTTAGCACATTTTATACAGCTTTCTTGTGTTTTTAAAAACTTCAACATAGTAATCAATAATTTACCAGCTCTCTTCTTTTATTTGATATTTCAGTTATTTTGGTTTCTCATCTGTGTTAAGAATGTTGTTTCATTTCAGAGCCTGAATTTTCTGCCAGTGCATATGGGAGAGCAATGTTCAATATTAAGTGCTAGGTTGAAAGAATGAAGATATTAGATCCCTGACATATTCACCTGGGGCTCCTAAAAGACCTATTTGCATTATTGCATGCACATGATTGGTTGATTGACTGATTGATTGATCCTTTCTTGAGACCCCCCAACTCCCAAAAGACTTCTAAGAGACTTAAGATATTTTTTTGTTTCAGCATAATTACTGGAATTATCCAAGTATAAGATGGTTTCTCTAAAAACTAACACTCAATAAATGTTACAGATAAGGTTTAACACTTTAATTTGTTACAGATAAGGTTTAACACTTTAATTTGAAGGAAATTTATTTTCCTTCCCCCATCATATAAACAAACAGCAAAATAACAATTTTGAAGATTGAGAAAGAAATCCAGGAGTCATGGGGGGGTTAATGTAAAAGACCCTCCAACTATAAGCATTTATGAGATTATACGTAACAGTTCATACAGGTGATTGACTTGGTCATGAGAAAAAGAAGCAATCTTGAACAAAATTGTGAGTTCTCTAGTAATGTTATGGAAAGGCATGGAAAGGACAACTTCAAGAGAACTCATCTTCTCAAAATTATCCTCCTTCCTGCTACTTGATAACTCTCAAGTACAGAAGAAAACTTCCATTCCAAAAGAAGCAGGGATGAATGAAAATCTAAATGCTTCCAGAAAATCATAGAAGACAAAACTATGTAGCTACAAATGAATGCATGTAAGTAATTATCCATGTAGTCATCAATCCTGCAAATGTTTAGGTGTATACACACACACAAACATGTTTAACAAACGGAAAAGAGCTGTTTACAGATGGAGGTTGAAACTACAATAATGCAGTTTAACTACTCATGTAGTTAAAACCTGAAAAAGGAAAATCCATTTTCTTCGGCTATAGTGATGGCGAAGCTATGGCACACGTGCTACAGGTGGCACACAGAGCCATTTCTGAGGTCACGCGAGGTGTTGCCCTGTCAGCTCAGGACACTTCCCTGAAGCTTCCGGAGGGTAAAAAATGGCCCAACGGTCAAATCGGAAGTCCGTTCCCAAACTTCTGTTTTGCCCGTAGGGCCGTTATTCACTTTCAGGAGGCTTTCCTGAAGCCTCCGGAGGGTAAAAAACGGCCCAACGGTCAAACCGGAAGTCCGTTCCCAAACTTCCTGTTTGCCCGTAGGGCCGTTATTCACTTTCAGGAGGCCTCCCTGAAGCCTCCAGAGGTTGAAAAATGGCCCAACGGGCAAACCAGAAGTCCCGTTGAGCAGTTTTTCACCCTCTGGAGGCTTCAGGGAAGCCTCCTGAACCCTCTGGAGGGCGAAAAACAGCCCAATAGGGGGGCGCAATAGCACGCACGCATGCGCAGTGCAGTGTACGTGGGGGGTTGTGTGCTGGTATGCGTGTGTGCACTAGCATGTGCTAGTGTGTGCTAGCACGCGCTAGCGCACGCACACTGCATTTTTGGCATGGAAGAAGAAAAAGGTTAGCCATCGCTATAGTGTTCAACACTTAGTTTGTGGAGTCTATGATGTGTTTATTCATTTTATGACTCAGAAAACAGTCCCTTGGGAAAACTTCACAAGCAAATATGCAGAAAGACTGGTACACAAATATCATGACGAATATCCAAGATAAAATCGTATATCTGGTAATTGCAAGTCCTAAACAAAGATGCACTTGATGAAAAAGATGCAATAGCCAAAATGTCATCTTCTTAACCACATTAAAAAGTGCAATACATGCATTATACTACTTTTAATATATTGTATGGTAGAAATATGATCAAGGATAAAGAACAGTATCTAAAAGAACACATACTATCTAAAGATGGTATCTACCTGCTCTGATTTCTAAAAACATAATAAAATGATTAGATGATGGTAGGTAGGTAGGTAGGTAGGTAGGTAGATAGATAGATAGATAGATAGATAGATAGATAGTAAAGGTGATTCAATTTGTTTATTCAGTCCAATGTTGTTATTTAGAAAATGAAGTTGGTTTCTGAACCAACTCTTCTTAAGAAGAGCTTTATATTTGCATAAGCAAAAGGCTGTCTGACTGATCAGGTTGATTCAGGAACATCTGAATAAATTCTGAAATTAAACCTAAAATTAATCTAAACAATAGTTTAAATAAGTCAGTTGATTTCATTCAGAAATTTAAGCAAATCAGCTTCAGAGTGTGTCTCCTAATTCAGATTGTGCGCAGTTCAAATAGCAGGAGTCAAAATGGTCACTGGAAAACAATGCTGAAGAATAAAGCATAATCACAGAAAACGGACTTTGGAGAAGGGTTTGAGGATGTTGATGAAACTCCAAATCTGTTAATAATTCAATTGGAACCAGTGGGACAGTTTTCAAAAATCATAGATGTGGAACAGAAGAAAACATTTGGTTTAGCTTTCTTTTATACAGAAAACGTTTCCTAAATTGAAGCTGAGCTCAGCCCAGATCTGCTTATCCTCTGTGGCTCCAATTAATTAGCTAGCTACAATGAGAAAAAGGAGACTGCAAACATTCTCTGTGAAATTATGAAAGCATCTACTGTCAAGTTCTCTCACACCATGACACATTACTGTTCCAGTTCCCCCATAAACTGCATTCCCCATCTGCACCTTGTAATCAGGTGCTCTTGCTTTCGGTAATTGTGTGCAAGCAAGCATTTATCCATTTTAATGAATGACAGCCTACTCATATTGCCTGAGGAGAAGTAGCTAGGTTTGTCAGTGACTGTAGTACTTCTATGCTAAAATGGCTTTCTGAAATCATCTATGGGAGGAACAAGTGAAACATATCTTGAAACAGGCCCATCAACATCTTCTGCTGACTCCCAATTCCTCAAAGTCCAACGACAAATTTCCCCTTTTTATGATGCTTTGCCTCTAGGTGACTTTTGCAAAACCCAGAGATTTGGTGCTACAGATCCTTTGAGAGACCATTGATTCTCTGCTGTTATGGCCTGTTTCATAATCACAGTGTGAACAGTGCTGTATTTCTTCCCAGATGGTATTCTTGCAATTTGAATCAGGATCTTGTTAAGAGGGGGAGAGAGAGAGAGAGAGAGAGAGAGAGAGATTGCCATGTCAATGCTCCTCACATTCAGATAACCTCAAACTGTTTTCTTCAAGCAGAAGGAAATTAACAACACATCTTGTATTTGATAATATTACCAGGTGATCCTTTTGAAATATTTCCTTTGAAGTCTCAATTCTCTTGATCAGATTTAAAACACTCAGGGGTGGAGGCTGGTCTAGAATCCCTACTCTTTGTCCTCGATGTAGTTCTTTATGATATTTTTCCTTATTCCTTATAATAATAATATTATGATCAAGGTTGACTCAGCTTTCCATCCGTCCGAGGTGGGTAAAATGAGGACCCAGATTGTTAGGGCAATATGCTGACTCTGTAAACTGCTTAGAGAAGGCTGTAAAGCACTATGAAGCGGTATATAAGTCTAAGTGCTATTGCTATATTATGGCTGCCATTCTGTGATGAATTGGTTGGAACGATATTTCCCAATTCTGACAAAGTCCAGGTATGTAGACTTCAAATTCTAGAATTTCATAGCTAGCATGGGCATTGATGAGGACTCTGGGGATTGAAGTTGTCATGCCCCCTGATATACTTTGTCTACATACTATTGTGGTTCTCTGGACCCATCTAGTGGCCAGGACCAAATACTAATCTGTATTGTTTTGAAGCTGACCTGGCCTTTTAAATGTTATCTACCCATCAGCCCTCACTCCCAAAACAAATGTGTCCTGGGAAGCCAGACTCCATTTCCTTTAACATTCAGAAGGAAACAGAAGCACCAGGAAGAATCCAGTCTAATCCATGGCACATATCCATCTGAGGATAGAAATCCACATCCCATACACACAGCATCACTGCTGAGATTTAGATTTATCTGTATTTGTTAATTATTATGTTCCTCAGCAACTCAACAGTGCTTATTTTGTATTTGGATTCTTATTATATGTATTTTTCTCAATTTCACCCATCCTGTTGCTTTAATAAAGCATCAAGATCTATGCATACCATCTGTTTTATTGGAGGATAGATGGGTTTAGCTGCATGTCAAGCAGCACACAATAATGTGTAGTGAGAACAAAGCAGAAACCCAAGTTTGGAAAATGCTGGGTTAGAATAAGAATCCAATCTGGGTTGGTCACCAGGATCAGAAGTTTAGTTTTTCAAACTTTTGGACTCAGCTAAAGTCTATCTTCAGGGAACTACTCTCTACCACAGTGTGCACTTTGGGCTATTCCGTGCATAATATTTACGTGGTGCCTGGTTGTATGTGGCTTTGTATTTATTAATTGATTTACCACCAGCTTATCAGGTACTTAGGGACTGAGAACTTGGCAGCACAAGAAAACAACAACCAACAACTTAATAGTGTTTAATATTTTTTTTTCTTCAGAAATGCTGATGATGAAAAGTAACAGCTCTAATGGTACATATTTTTTGTTAATTTTTCAAGGGACAGAAGTCTGAATAATTTTATGGAAAAGACAGTCTACCTGGTATGATCAGGCTACAATCTGGTCCAAGGATCTCCACGTGATGGGGGGGCACAGGTGTGTCAAAATATTACAGCTGCTATCTTAACTTTTTTGAAAGAGCCACCTCTCCCCCCCCCCTTGGACAGCTGGCAGTTAATTCATTGACTGGGCAGGACACATCTGCTGAGATGGCAGACCACAATAAATCAAATATGATTTTAACATTGTCAAACTACAAACCAGATAGCTATGGCAGCAACTCCTTGCTAATTTTATCTGCCCCCTTTACTACTGTAGAAGCAAAGAGGATTCCATACCAGTTTCCTGTGCAGAGAGAAAAAGAATCAACAAAAATAACAGAGAAGGAAGTTGTCCCAACTGTATCATTTCTTGCTAAATCTATGCATTGAAAGTCATGAATTCCATCTTTCCCCCCTGGCAATCACTGGACAAAAATGTTAAATATCAAATGCACTTATTAAATAGTTAAGGGACTGGAAATGTTTAATGCTCATAAATAAGGTATTATGTTTACAAAAATTGTAGACAATTTTTAGTGTGCACTTGTCTGTCAAAGCTTTAGAAAAGTTGTTTCCTAACAAAGACATTTAAATTTCAACAGATGACCACTATCAATCCCTCTATAATAAGAAAGGAATAGAACAGGTTCTAGAGAGACAGTCAGAGTCATAATTCTTAGAACCATTTGCAGTGGAAAAATGATAGATTCAACACTGGCTGATGAAATTGTCAAACCCAAACAAGCAGGTTTAAAAGAGGAAGGAAGGAAATATGGAATTTGGAACTGTACAATGGTTTGGAGAACTAGTAAGACTGATCAGAAAGATTATACTATAATTACAGAACAAAATATGGAATTAAGAATAACTTTTCAGTATTTAATTATCTAATATTAATCAAATAATTTAAGATATCTAATATTTAATATGGTATTACCCGTGTTTCTCTGACCCCTGAAATAAGTGCTTGGCCTTATTTTTGGTGAGGTCTTATTATTTTTGAGGTGCAGGAGGCAGCGAGCGTTTTTACCTCATGACTCCTGCTGTGTTTTGGGGAGGGCTTATTTTTGGGGGATGGCTTATTTTAGCGCATGCACTCAAAAGCCTGATTGGTCTTATTATCCGGGGAGGTCTTATTTTCAGGGAAACAGGATATTTATTTTCCGTGTACTTTGAATCTTTCTGGTAAGTGTAAATAGGAAAACCTTTGTCAACTATGTCCCTCTGCCATCATTTATTCTACTGATTATATTTTGTATTGCCCTTGACAGAATTCTAGTATCTCAAAGTTGATTAACCATTTGTGTTTTCTCATCTATTATTTCTCGTCTATAAAATACTTTGTGTGCTGAGAACCAGAAAAGATTTTTTTTTCAAAATGACCTGGATTTGTACTAGTCCATATTCTCAATATGGCACATTTACCATCTCCATTAGTCTTGGCTTTATCATACTGCAAATATCCATGCCAGCCAAATCTCAGGTCATGTTCTGACTCTAAAAGTCCTCTATTTCCATCTTTTTCATCCAACCCAAATACCAAGCTGCAAAGTGCAATTTCAAATCCAGTAAAATAGAATTCATTATATTTTGTGAAGTCTGTAAAAGTTTGCCCTCATTTATAATGAGAGTGCATTTATAATAAACTTGATAGTTTATCTGGTCCAGGAACTTTTCCTGATTTAATCTTTTTAATTGCTTCTGAAACTCCCTTTATCATTATACGTCCATTTGTTATTTTTGTCTGTGTCTGAGTAATCCTCAGTAAATTTTGTTTACATTTTTTTTTGCAAAGAACATCAAGTCCTTTATATAAATTAATCGATATACATAGATACATATATATACGAGCATGCTCACAAACACTCACCCACCCACCCACTTATATTTATATTTATATTTACGTATGTATGCATGTTTTCATAGGTTTTCACGGGTATAGATATGCAAGTCTTGGCATATTCGGGTCTTTTCCCATGTAAGATTGAGAGTATCTTGGTGACGTTTTGACGAGGTCCCACTCATCATCTTCAGGCTGATGCTTTCAGCTTCGTGCTTGTGTGAGCAAAGCGTGATCGGAGTTACCGTCTCTCTATAAATACTGGTGGGGAGGTATGGTGTGTTGGCTTTGTTGCTGTGCACCCCCTTCCGATCCCAACACAAACTGACACACACCATGAACACAGCGCAAGACCTCAAACCTGGAGCCAAACCAAAACCCGGGAGGGTACATCACAGCCAGCTGCTCATGACACTACATCACAGAACTCAGGAGGTTGCAACACTAAAGCCCAGGAAGCCAA
>JANHFT010002580.1:39785-51665 GCA_032467955.1 Pseudoxenodon macrops | reverse complement strand
GTTCTATGATGTCACCAGCTGCTTGCAACCTACTCTATAGAACCGGGCCGAACCGGGAGGATTTCACCCCTGGTTTGTGCCCTTCAGAGATACTGCTCTTCAACCATCTTTATTTACTTGCCCACTGACTGGCATGCTTAAAGTATTTGTACATTACCTTCTTTCATAATGGCAGTTGCAGAAATGACTGACTAGAGATGGTGGGAGCTGAAGGTTTCTGAATATAAGTCCGAAGCTGAGTTATATAGTCAGAAAACACTAGCAAATAATGAGTAATTCCCAAATCACACAACAGGTTTATGTACCATATTTGACAAATACCTCTGCATCATTAACAAATGAGTATGTTCACGAACGCTTTGCTACATATTACGAGCCAAGAGTATCAACTAAATAGTGTGCTGCGTGCCCAGTCAGCCTTCTGCTAAATAATTTACTTTTTGGTTACCCATGCTGTGAGCATTTTGTTTCTCATGTTTCTTGCCCACAGGCAGAGCCTTTTAATAATTTTCATTCCCCTCTCCGGATTGCACATGTAACACTATTTTCCCCCCATCTTCCCAGAAGCGTAATTTGCTACTCCTTAAATTTAAGGGTGACAGGAATTGTGATCCCTGGATGCCTGTTATGTTTTTTTTCTCCATTAACAGTTCATAAGCAGAAAGAACATTTTCCACAGCTTTGTTGTTATAGCTCCAAAGGAACCCTTTTTGTTTTCCAGAAACTATCAAACTATTGCCATGTGTAATCTCCTCATACACCACAGGGGTCCATTCATCATTCTTTGGACCTGAGCAATAGGCAATGTACCCATCTGCGTGAATATGGGTCTGATTAATGTGCTGCTAAGCATTCTGGTAATGTATAGGTGTAAAATTAACAATCTGAAAAATCAACTAATTAGGCCTTGTGTGCGCCCACACGTGTGTGCACTTGTGTGCACTTATCAATAAGGAGTAATTAATGAAATCAAGTTAAAAGAATCGCCTTTATGAGGCTGAGATAAAACAATCAGGTAGGACTTCACCTCTTGTTCCCATTCACAATGGCAGCTTCCAGAGAAGATTACAACCAGATGTTACGTCTGTCCCCACTGATGTGGAAATTATGATGAGCAGCAAGAGCCGTGATGAAAGAATAATTTAAAAATAATTAACAAGAATGATTTGCACAGGGCCATGGGATAAAGGTTTTATTTTCATCAGCTGCAGTAAGTGATGAGATTAGTCCTCCTGTAAAAGCATTGCCTATTTGGAGACTTTTTTAAAAAGTGGGGGACATGGAGAAGAGACATGCTGCGTTTAATGAATACTGTATGAACTTTATTCAGTTTTGATCACAGGATCGAACAGTTTAAAACAAATAAGCTGTTCTGAATCTCACTGTTTTGATAGCCGAAAATGCGAAGGATCTGCCATCTCTAATAATGAAACAAATTAAGAAGCAAAGGGGGGAAATGGGACTAAAATTAAATATAAAGAAGTCCAAACAAATGACAACAGTCAAAACAACGAGCTTAGTGTGGGCAATGAAGATATCAAAATGGAGGATAGCGTTTGCATTTTAGGTTCAGTTATCAATAGTAAGGGAACCAGCCATCAAGAAATATGACCCAGACTAGCATTTGGGAAAGCAGCCAGGAAGGTAAAAGATATACAAATGATGTGATTATAGTTACAAAGATCAGAATTATGCAAGCCCTTTAAAGCTCTTCATGACATGGGGACAAGTTATTTGAGGGACCATCTCTTCCCAATTACATCAACCATCCCATCATGTCCAGCAGAAGAGTTATGCTGTGGGTCCCAACTGCTAAAGATCATCCATCCAGTTCGCTGAGTGAGTTTGGGTTTGAGGGCCTGCTGGTTCTTGAACTATGGTGTTGGATGAGGTTTCCCTGCCCCAAAAAGACCTCATGCACAATCTGGGACTCCTCCTTGATTCACTAGATTCACTCCTGCTTGAAAGGCAATTGACAGTCGTGTCTAAGAGGGGCTTCGCATAGCTTCATTTTGTGACCATTCCTGGATTGGAGGGCTCTACTCACAGTCATTCAATCCCTAGTCACTTTCTGAATGGATTACTAGTGGGGTTCTCTAGATGAAGCTGTGCTTGGAGGGTAAACTGTAACTGGTGTAGCGAGCACATGTGTGCTTCTAGAACAGCACATATTACACCTCTGCTCTGCAAATTTGTGCTCTGAGGCACAAATTATCTTGCTTTAGATACATCATATGAAGAGCTAACTCTCATAGAAGCTCTAATGCTGGGGAAAGTAGCACAAAAGAAGTTTTTGTGTCCATTCAGCAGTAAGTTGGTTGTGATGAAAGACCTAAGAAAATCTATCTATGCGATCACTAGGAGTTGAAAATGACTTGATGACACATAATCAATTAACAAAATCAATGGAAGAGTAGAATCAACTACTATGTTGTGTTGGTCAATGGCTACTAAAATGATTTTTTTTTTTACATAATGGCTATCATCATCTGTTTCATTTCAGGAAGAATAAAGAAAGATCCCTTTCCTGTGTAATATTCTATCCAGGTAAATCCAACTACTAATCGGTTTTCCTGTGCATAGCTATAACAGGGTTCTATCTAATGGGTTATTAATACAGCAGATGCATTCCAGTGACAATGTAATACTGGGATGTTACTGAGAACTTCAGGGATAACAATTCCACGTTCTTCTCTGTGGTTGTTTTAGCAGTATAATAGAAAGAAGACAAGAGCATATGCAGCAACAGAAGCTTACTCTGCCTCATTCTGTTTTGCCTTCTGAGACAGGAGGGGAAAAATTACAGCAGGTTCATAAGTGATCCAGGCATTAAAGTCTCCCTTTCAGACAGCTGAGCCTTCTTGGCTCTCATTATCTTCTAATTGGACAGGACAGCAGACTACCCTTATCTGTCATCTCTCTTCAGGTGAGTAAGACTCATGAGCAGAATATGCTTATTTGCTACACAGCTTTCCTGTGGTGAAGTCAGGCACATGGATACTCCTCCAGAGAAACTTTGGTGCATCTGGCAGCCATCCCAAAAAAAACAAGAAGTTAGCCAGGTTTTCCACTCCAAGTTTACAGTTTTCACTCCCTTCCCCTACTAGGCGTCATGTTTATATAAGTACTGTATTTTTCAGAGTATAAGATGCATTGGAGTATAAAACGAACCTTAGTTTTTGGGGAGGAAAATAGGGGGGGAAATCTGCCTACCAGGTATTCATCTGGCTAGCGTCCTTAGTCTGGTCAGCTTCAGCACATTATTTTTTACCTTGGTTAGGGCTGAATTAAAGCTTCTAAAGCACAGCTGATAGAGAGAAGCAATGAAAAAAGCCTGCAAAGCCGGGAAGATCATTAGCACCTCATTAGGTCCCTTCTTCAGAGGGAGTAGCAATGAAAAAAGCCTACAAAGATCACTTCATTCACTAGCACCTTGTTAGGGATGAAAAAATGCTTCGAAAAAGCTACATTCGGAGTATAAGACACACCCAAATTTTCAGCCACTTTTAGGGGGGAGAAGTGCGTCTTATATTCAAAAAAATACAATAATCATTATATACAGGAAATATAGGTCAGTATAACACAGGGGTGGGGGGGCGGGCCAGCTGATTGTCAGTGAACCGGTTTGTTCTCAGCTGATCATTGGAACTACCAGTACTCCCAAACCAGTCCAAACCAGCAGAATCCCACCCCTGATTATGTATGCAAAACGTTGATTCTAGGTGATGTAGGTAGGCAGATAGGGATAGACAGACAGAGAGATTATAGAGTTGCACAGATAGTCAAAGAAGGACACTTAATGGAAAAATTACTCCTTAAAAGCAGAATTACTCCTTTCCACAGGCCAGAAACTTGTTTTTCCAAGGTGATGTATCTCACTAGGCCGAAGATAGACACTCTGCAAATGTCTACCAGGAAACATCTACCAGTAGAAGTATCTATTGATCTTGGCCAAAGAGTTACTCTATTTCTCTGTATACGTAGATATACAGATATTCCTCTGTTTCAAATGCCAAATGTGTGGTGTGTATTTCCTTCGGTAAATAGAAACTAAGAGCAAATCAATATTGCAAAAAAGAAATGCTAATGCTTCAATCCAGCGAAAGAGTTCATTGATTGATTTGATTGGCTACCCATCACAGCAAGGGACTTTTGGCAGTTAACAATCTTAAAATAAATTAAAAACAAATTCTCATCAGAGATACAAATTTTAAGCACAGCATCTGAGGAAATGTTATTATTAATGGTTGTTAATAGAACCAAGAGATAGGATCCTTTCTTTGCACCCTCAGGGTCCCAGGCCTGGGCCCAGAGACACGTCTTCAATGCTTTCCAAAAGTCAGCTGGGTCATGCCCTCCTAATCGCTGGAGAGAGAGACTATTCCATACATCAGGAGCTACAGCAGAAAAGTCATGTCTCTTGAGCCCCACCAGCTGGCATTCCTTGGCCAATGGGACCTGGAGCAGATCTATTCTGCTGGACCTGATCAGACTAGTAGGAACAACTGGGAAAAAAGATGGTTCCTCAGGTACTGAGGAAGAGCTTTAAAGATGACAATCGGTAACTTGAATTCCACTCAGAAGCACACTGGCAACACATGCAGCTCATGTAGTAGTGATGTTACATGTTCAAGTAACTAACAATATGTACTACAGAATTTGCAGCAGTTGAAGCTTCTAAATATTCTTCAAAGGCAACATCATTGCAGTAGTCCAGTTGGGAGCTCGCAATGGCATGAATGACAGTGAGCAAGGTCCAGGAATGGGCATAACTGGAGCACCCATCTAAAGGTATGCAAAGGTCCTCCTATCCACAGCTACCACCTGCTCTCCTTGTAAGAGCCATGAGTTCAAGAGGATCCCTCCCTCCCATTATGCAGCAGTTCTGTCTGAAAGAGTACCATCTCATTCAGAAATCAGGGTGGAAAATGTCTGGCCCCAGAAGGTTCAACTGCTCAAAGCCATTTAGACTTGCTTGGGTTGGCCACAATGGACAACTGGCTGCAAAAGTTGATAGAGTTAGCAGAGATGGCACAATTGACTGCTTTGGTTAAAGAAAAGAACACAATTAATTTTGTTTCTACTTGGAAACCACTTTTGGACTTTGTGCTTGAGGTAGAAAAAAAATGAAATTTTTGATTTTGGGTTTTGTTTTTAAATAGGTCCATTATTATAGAAATGGCTAGTATAGATTATTATATACAAGTAAAAAGTTGCTGTTACATTACTACCTTATTCTACTACATCAAAAACAGTCAGAAGTCAATGCTTTTCTTTTTCTTTTCCTCCTTAGCTTACTTTTTTTTTCTTCCCCTTTTCCTCCCTTATTTTCTTGGGTTGAGTTACTCTTTCAGGTAATCATTCCAGATGGAGCCCCATCAAGACCAGGGTCCAATGTTGAGCAAATCTGAGTGGCTTTATCCATCATATCTTCAGCATATTTCCTCACAGCGACTCAGTAAATGAAGTCCAGAATTACTCCCTGTGGATCTAAGTCACCCAAAACCTATCTGTGGATGAAAAGGCAGAGAAATAATTTTGTTTCTCGACTCTTACGGCCATGAGATGGACTCCAACAATGCCTTTAGCCTGTACTCAGTTAGTCTGCTTTTAATTTGTTTGCCAGCAGCACTCTAGGTATCTCTTTAACCTTCTTCATCTCAATCAGCTTCTCCATAAACTGTGGGGAGTTTTGGAATCCATGGGTATAGAGATGTCACTCAGGCATCATTTGATCCAAAGTCCCATGCTGCCCTCCCATTCCAAGTGGCCACTGAGGCTTCAGTTAGAACATGCTGCAGATTTTCTGGAATAATCCCAAGCTGCCTCTGGAACCTAACTGGGTCCATCAGTCAACTGGTTCAGACTAATCAAATAGATCCATTTTTCCTGTGGTGGGATGGTGATGCCAGAGAACTGGAGATGCCAGAGAACTGGAGAGTCACCAGGGAGTTATCTGACCATGATAGGAGAAAAAACAATATCTCCCCAAATTCAGAACATTGTCTCCTCCTTCTCCTCCTCCTTCCTACTGCTCCAACAGAAAAAAACCCTGCCAGGTGTATGACCATTATTACACATTAGGCCCTGGATGACCTGGGACAGGCCCATGACTGTCATGGTGGCCATGAACTCCCAAGCTATCTAGACCAGGGAAGGAAGGCAAGTCGAAGTTCCTCAAGGCCGTAAGCCTAGGAAACTCCACCATTAACCCAGTGAAGGAGTTAGGCAAGGAGGTTGCTAGGCAGCAGAAAGGCTGGTAGAGTAGCAACAGTTCCAAGAGATCCCTAAAGCCAAATGTGATAATTTGCATTTAGCCAATTTGCAGTGAACGTTTTAATGCAAACTGTTTTTTAAATGTAATTGTGAATCTGCGCATACATCACTCCTTTATTGTTACCTAAAGCCATGAATTCGCCACAAAATTTATTTTAAGGATCTGGAGCATTCCTTGACTAAATTTGAATATTCTTGATTTGAATGTAAGCAGACAGACGTCCCATGCCTTGCCTACCTAGCAGAAGGTGACTATAACATGACCTGCAGGAACAACGATGTTTATGCAATGTCATGTGAAACGACTTTACAGGCTGTCTCATTTCTCTTCTTTTTTGCACGAACTTATTTCATGCGTGAAGAATTGAGCCTGAAATTCCAGGACAAACCAGGTGAACGTTTTCTGAGCTTGCATCTATTTCTGTCAACATGAACCATTGCTGTAGTCTAGTGATAGTCGCCTTCTGACAGATGCACCACATTACCTCATCCACAAACAACAACTGTTGCTTCATTCCCAGGGAGAGACAATCTGCCCCATAAAGGGACACATGCACAAATTTGTTTCCACCACTGAAATAAATGGAGCATTTCAATTGCAAAAAAAAAGAGAGAGATCTATTTGCTTCTGGGGAATACACTAATCTTTGTGGTGGCAATCAGACTATCTACACATGAGTAAATTGTGGTGTTTTATGGCGCTTGCTGAGCAGCAAGTGGACATATTATTGTGCCTCAGTATCTCCAGTTTGAGAGTTTTCCTTCAGGTCTGTGGTAGAACATAGCCATAGCTGCATATTTTGCTTATAATGGAGAGAGAAATATTGGTTTCACTGAACAAAAAAAAGTGGGGGCTGACACCCACTTGTAGTTCTGCCTAAAATTCTGCTTATTTCCGTCGCATTTTGATCCCTAGGGAACTGACCTGTTGAGAATAATGCCAGGCTTCTGTTTATCTGCTTTTTCCTTTTGGCAGCTGTGCTGGTAATAACTGTCTGCTTTTATTAATATTGTTTTTATCTTGTGTTCTAACAGCTGCACCACCCAGGTGAAATGAAAGACATTTATTTTTGTCTCTAACACTTCTATGAGAAGAGGGGAGGGTGGGGAGAATCAATGTGCCGGACTCATTTGCTGAATAACTTCTCATTCTCTCTCTCTGGGGAAAATGACCCCCACCCAGGACCAGCCTTCTCACCTGGCATGTGCAAAAGCTAATTACTGATTACTCTCCGTCTGATGTGGAATCGAGGGGCTGAGTGTGTGGTGGCCTGCAAATACTCAGCTGTAATGAGATCAGCCGAGATGCTTCCGATTATGGATCAGCTTCTCTGGATAAGAATATTCCTTCTACAAAACTGATCTACGTTTTCATAAAAAGTGAGAGAAATGGCCCATGGTGGGCTGGCTGAGAGGGTGATAGTGAGGCATGATTTCTGTGTCAACAGACTGTCTCTCTGTTTCCCCTGTTTGGTAGCATACCATTCCAGCACACGTCTTTTCTATGTCGGAACTGGAATTTAGTCAGACCATCAAAGTAAATAAAACATTCCAGTTTGCTGCTTTTTTTTTTTTTTTTTAGGGCTTGGAAATAGACATGTACCGTACGGATGATAACAGTGATTCTTTCATACGCTGAAACCGGCTTATTTAGAACTTTTAGAAGATTTGCGATATTCTGCCAGGAAGGGGGGGGGAGTATTTGTTTATTGAAAAACCAAAAATTTTAACCCAAATAATAAATAAATAAATAAATAAAATAAATAAAAACAAATTAAAAAAAATTAAAAAATAAAAAATAAAAAATAAAAAATAATAATAATAACAACAACAATAACAATAACCGAAATTTTCTGCAATAAATAGAAACCCTGCTGCTCTCCTGAGGCCCCAGCTGAGCAACCTGATGCCCTAAGATTGAACAGGACCCCAGAAGCTTTTTTTTTGCAAACTCTGCAGCTGCTAGTCTTTTTGGAGGCATCTGGAACAAGCCAGAATGATATCAAATAATGAAATGTATGGTGACACCATCATGCACATTCCATTATGTGCTTCTCTCTTGAAATTTGATGCAAATACAGACATCGAAGCACTGATAGAATATCGTCATCATGCACATGCACCCCCCACCTCTAAGTGTTCCAATCTAAGGTTCACAGCCCAACATCTCCAGGTAAGGTTTTGCATTAATTTGTTTTTTTGCATTACTACCTCAAGCTGCTGAACTTTCATGCATAAACCATTTCAAAATGAAGCCAGCTTAAAAAAATATTTTTCTACTTAAGGAAACTCT
Organism: Pseudoxenodon macrops; assembly: GCA_032467955.1. Lineage (NCBI taxonomy): Eukaryota > Metazoa > Chordata > Lepidosauria > Squamata > Pseudoxenodontidae > Pseudoxenodon > Pseudoxenodon macrops. The sequence goes on along the minus strand of JANHFT010002580.1, from coordinate 43,096 downwards.
TCCTCCATTTTGGCCATTCCTATCCAAACTGCACTTACCGTGGCTCCTTATTGGTGAATTTCCCTGCTTCTTTATTCCACCTGGGCTAGTGATTTTTTTTTAAAAAGCATCACAATTTTACCATTCTTCTGTCCCTTAACCAGTAAAGGAGAAATGACAGAATTCTTGTCAGTGCCGGCTGACAGGAGGGCAATGACCAATGACCAGAGGGGAGGAGACGTCTCTGCCATAATGCAGAGTACTGGGAAGGAATTGCCCACAGTTAAAAGAAGCCCAGGAGATAAAGTGGAGAACTCTGCTTAAACTGGTGTAAATCTGAAAGCACAACTTTTGATGAAACCTAGCAGAAATAGACATGAGGAGTTGATTTCTCAGTGGCTGTGCTTAGGTAGAGGACAATGTTGTGTTTTCCTGCCCTTGAGAAATAGCCAGTGATTATACTAGCACTGGGGAAAGCTGATCCTGCTGTTGAATCTCTTGCACTAAGTACAGTTTCCTCCAGTCTCCAATCTCAAGCCTGACTGCCTTTGTTTGTGCCCTCAGTGGGCCTATTGTCCAAAAATTTCCACAGGCATCTGAATGGAAAAGTATTTCTTTCCCAAAGTAGAGTTGCAAAGAAACTCCTTAATGAATGTGAAATGCTGATGTGCTGTAGAGGAGGAATAGAAAACAGGGAGAGAATAGACAACTCAAGGAAGAGTGAAAATATTTGTTTTGGTGGTTAAGGCACCCAAAGTATAACCATCATACTGCCAAAGAGGCGGGCCAGCTATCAGAATTTCAGAACAAGGTCGAATGTATCTTTTGACTAATCATAAGTCAAGGACTAACCTTTGTAGCTGACCAGTATTCATGTTTTTCCAGTTATTGCAGTACATTAGATTTACTGGTTTATTTTCAACTTCATACTAGTATATGTTAACAAAAAATATCTACCATGTGTTCACAGTAAGACAGCAGCTGTAGACAAGAACTACAGAAAGCTTACATTGTGAGTTCTGGCCTTCTTCCTACTATTTCCCCCCCCCCCATTTTTCAAGTATATTAGATACTTTGAGAAATAATAAATGGCAAGGCTTCAACTGAAAGCGAACATTAACAATGCCAGATTTTCAAACGTAAGAGCCCTTTGACACCTTCCTCGTCTTTTCTGCACAGGTAACCTTATCTTGCTCATACTGATTCCATAAGGTGGAATAGCAACTGCTAATGTGTCTGTTCCTCCCTCAGTAAAGCAAAGCTTTTTATTTTCGGAGCAAATTTGACACTTTGGGACCTTGGCTATTTCTGAATATGAATGGGAAACATCAATGAATTTTGATCATTCTGAAGCATAACATGAAGATTTTGCCTAGGGGTATAGTTTCACTGAAAAAACAAGAATCAGACTTCATTCTTTTATATATATATATAAATCATGTATACATTTTGCAGGGTGGTAAATTTATGGGATAAATTCTGCTGATGTTAATTGCTTTGGCACATTGTCCATATGCAAACATCCTTGCAAGAGCACATTTGTCTAGAAAAATGACCACTTGCTTAGCATGGGATTTGGAATGACCCCATGCTAATCATCCAACTCAATACTCAGTGCATATTCTGCAGTCCTGAATGCAATGAGATTGATGTAGCCAAGCATATACAAGCATCAGTTAGTATAGCGCAAGGGTCAGCAATCTTAAACACTCAACGAGCCATTTGGACCCGTTTTCCACAGAAAACACTGGGAGCCACAAAACCTTTCCCGTGCCTGATTATTTCCTGAGTGGCCACAAACCTAGCATATGTAGTTGAATTAAATGTTCTGTTTTCTTCTGAAACTTTTCTTTTCTTGGATTTAACCATGGTTGGCCTACCGGAGTTGAAAAGCTCAATAAATCACGTGCCGGCAGGTGTCACACATTGGCGGTTGTGACACATATTTTAAGCAACAGGGAGCCAGAGCAGAGGGATGAAAGAGCCACATGCGGCTCCAGAGCCGCGGGTTGCTGACCTCTGGTATAGCATAAGTTCCATGAATGATCCAAAAGACACAGGGAAATGTCTTCGTGTTTCAAGATATGCTGTTTAGAAAACCAAACGCAGCACTTACACAAACGTGGGTGCTTCTGTGTGGAGGGGAGTATGAATAATAAAGTCATAGGAGAGTCATTCATTAGCATTTTTCTAGACTGGTAATCAACCATAAAAGATTTGCCTTCTCTAAATATCTGGAATGTGTGCTGACTACAATTAAAATTCACAAAGGTTTGCCAAACGCTCAAACCAGTACATCCACAAATAGAAAATATATAATGATGCCCAGCCATGGAATGTAAGAAGGATGTTTTTGAATCTGATTGAAGTACTATGATCACTGCATTTCTGATACAAAAATTCTAGCAATGCGAAAATCATGTAGGCTGTTGTGCGTGTGTGTGTGCGTGTGTGTCTGAGAAAGGGCGAGAAAGCATTCACGGAAGTGTATAATTAGTAGCTGGGATTCAAAGAAATTGACATTCTAAGACTGCCGAGTCCCAGCTCCCCCGTTCATTTAACTCTTTCCAAAAGGTTGGGACCACCTCAGCTTACTTAAGAATAACTCTGCAGCGGGTGACCCCTATCTGAGACTCCATCAATACCAAGTGGAGAAAGCCTCCCGCCGCAGCAGTGAAATCAGCTTCACATTTCTCTGAACACGTTTTGCTGGTTACAAGCAATCTGCCTGGCTGCATTTTGAAAATTAGATCATGATTTCACAGGCACTTGATTAACATGATAATCCAGGAGGAGCGTGAGTGAGAAGAAAGCCGAAAAGTGAAGGAGACTGCGGCTGAAAAGAGAAAATACTTCCCTCCAGCAACAACATCTGTGCATGGAATTGTTGATATATTTTTTTTCCTTTTCCCCTCTGAGGGAGGAATGAGAAAGTTTTTTGGATAGCCTTCATTTTGACACTGTTCTAAATGGGGGCAGATGAGCCGCTCCTTTTTCCATTTCCAGTCGCTTGCAGAAGGAAGTAAAATGCTCGTGTATTGGGATTTATTTATTAAATTTATATGCTGCCCACCTCACTGTTGAATGACTCTGGGCAGCTTACAACATCATAAAAAATAAACATAACAGAATAACAGAGTTGGAGGTGACCTTGTAGGTCAACTAGTCCAACCCCCTGCCCAAGTAGGAGACCCTACACCATTTCTGACAGATGGCAGTTCAGTCTCTTCTTGAAGGTTTCCAGTGATGAAGCTCCCACAACCTCTGAAGGCAAGCTGTTCCATTGGTTGATTGTTCTCACTGTCAGAAAATTTCTCCTTATTTCCAGGTTG
>JANHFT010002579.1:130342-145794 GCA_032467955.1 Pseudoxenodon macrops | reverse complement strand
GCCTTCGGAGGTTGTGGGAGCTCCAACACTTGGGACATTCAAGATGAGATTGGACTGCCATTTGTTGGAAATGGTGTTGTAGTCTCCTGCTTGAGCAGGGGGTTGGACTAATGACCTACAAGGTCCCTTCCAACTCTGTTAATCTATCTAATCTAATCCTGTCCTCCCAACTCCTTTCCACCACTGCTGTGGCAGGGATGCTCTATGCCTGCTAAAATTTGCTGTGTATGGAGCTCTTTCAACCCTGTGGCTGGAACTGGGAAGATTGCTGTGGAATTAGAATTGGCAGGCGCAGGAACCAACGATGTTCATGGCCCGGGTGCCCTGCTTGCTCATGTGCACAGATCTTACTGTTTGAATGCAGGAACAAAGCCTTCAACTAAGCAAGGAGGCACCATGGGGCCAGGCCACATTCCCACATCCAGCCCACCAGATTTCACTGCGCAGGGGGAGGAATGAGATGTCATTATCCCAGAGCCACCCACATGCAAATGGGTGCTGGGAAACAGTGATCTTTGAGAGCAACCCTGCTGCTGTGCCTCTTTCTTCAGCTTGGACTCAGCCAGGGGATCCAAACTGCTGGTGGCAGCAGCAGGAGGAGCAACTTGACCAGCCATGATTCCCCCCCTCCCAACCAACTCCACATGACTTACTCTGTGCCTTGCAGGCCAGCTGGTGCAAAGCCTTGCTGCTTTTCTCTTCCTCCTCGGCTCAAGCAGCGACAGGCTCTGTGGGACAACAGGTCTCTCATTCCTCCCTGGCGCAATAAGCTCCAGTGGGCTGGACGTGGCTGTGAAGGACCTGGCCCCGTGGTGCCTCCTCTCAGTTGAAGCTTTGTTCCTTCACTCAAACACTAAGGCCGGTGTGGAATTTGAATCGGCTGGGGACAGGAACTAATGCATAGGGCAGGAACCAATGCCGTCCGTGGCCCAGGTGTGCCTTTCGCTTGCCTGCACCCATTTGCATGCAGATGCATCATTTGAATGCAGGTGGGCTCTGTAGGATAATGGGGGCTCTTTCCTCCCCGGCGAACTGGTGCGCTGGATGCGGGTATAAGCGGTGTAGCCCTGCAATGCCTCCTTACTCAGTTGAAGATTTTGTCCCTGCATTCAAACACTAAGGCCTGTGCACCCAATCGAACAATGCACGCCAGCCATGGATGCCATTGGTTCCTGTGCCCAGCATTAGAAACGACCCGCAGAGCCACTCTGGAGCTAGTGAGGGACCACCCAACCACCTCGGCTCCGTCCGTTGTGCATACGCATAGGAGGCAGTGAGCATGCAGGGGCTGGCGTCCTGGGTGAAATGGAGATGTTCAGAACGCAGTCAGCCTGCAGGAGAAAATGGTCCCCAGGGATGCCAAGTCCCACGTGCACTCGAGCTAGCAAGGAGCGGGGCAGTCTCTTGCTAGCTCGAGGGCTCACAGATCTAAGGCTGACCGCGTTCCGGCCTGTATGGTTGCCATCAGGTTGTAGATCAGCACCCGGTTGGCCTGGGCCAGTCCAAGGCGCCGCAGGCCGGTCCTTCGCTGTTCCCAGGGCAGCTCCGCAGGTCAGATCTAACCACATCCTCCTGATATTTTTATTATATATAAATTTTTATATATAATTTTACTTTTCCATTTTTTAATTAATGATTGTTAATTTTAATTTTTGTTCATAAGGAGGGATGGTTTTATGTAAGACCTTGAAAAAGTATTCCTTTGAATAGTTCTGCGAAGCTTAACTTCTCCTAATCAGAGGATAGGGAATAGAGAAGAATAAACTAGAACACACTTATGTGGAAAGAAATCTATTTAATATTAAACACTCAATGACAGTCAAATGTGTAACAGAAATTCAGATACTTTATTTCCATTAGAATATATCAAGAAGCTATATATAGCTTGCCTGTAAAAATGGGATTTGTTTTAATCTCAGTCACACAAATACTAAACATTTACTTTTGTATTCCGTAGTTCAAGAATGAAAACTCGCAATTAAACACTGAGCAAGCCTTGTGTTCAGGTTATGTTGCTTTATCATCTTAAAAGTCTTATAGGAAAAAAATGATAAAAAGACTTAAATTTTCAGTAGCTTGCTTATTAACTTCTTTGTATTTTGAGATGTCATAACAGTCCTGAATTATTATTTTTTAATTAAAAAAAACAATCTAACAGAACTTTAATTTTTTCTATGCCACTACAGCTTTCTTTCACCTCATTTTAAAGCAGATCTTCATATTAAGCAGTCTTCAGGATTCTTCGCAGGCTTGTCACAAGGTTGTCCTATAATGCAAAAATGTTGGGAAGAGAGAGTCAGATCATGTGAACGGAGGTGACTTTTGTTTTGCCACTCCTATTGCCTGTTTGCTGCCTTCTCTACCTTCAAAAATCTCATAATCAATACACTTAAAGCCCCTAGGTGACAGAGAAGGACAAAATGATAGCATAATTCACCAATCAATGCTGTTGGGAAGCTTCATCTAATTCCATGGAGGTTCAGGTGCAAGTATGATTAAAGACTGAACGTCAGTGCTTGGAGGACTGTACTTCTTAAGTTTACAAACCTATGCATGCTTATCTAGGAGTAAGGCCCATAAAACACAATGGAATTTACTTCTGTGTAAACATGCATAGGCCCGCTTTGTAATTGATTAGCAGTTCTTAGATGTGTTGAAGCTATGTTGTAAGGGAAGTGAATGCTTGGCTTCTTCTTTTATTTGGGTCTATTCTTTAAAAGGAACGACCCTGAAAAATCCTAAATCAAGAATAGATTATTTATATTTAAATTGAGTTCCATTTAACAAAGCAATGTGAATATTCTTGCCAGTTATATATACCTATTGAGTGTTCCTAACGTTGGCCTTTATTTCATTTGCCTCCCAAGTCTGGTATCAGCCAATAATATATTGCTGTGTGCCATGGCTGCCTGGCAATTCTCCTACGCAGTAGGAAATTATAAACACATACCTCTTAAAGACTTGAAATGCATTGAATGTAACAAGGCGGTTATTAGGTAGTATGTATTGCATTTAATACTCTTTAAAGATACCTAATTCTGGGCAGCAGTGCATCCCTACACACAGTTGAAAGAAAATGCCAATCAAGTTAATATCAGGTTAACGATTTTCACGAAATATTCACAAAGATTCCTTTTCACTTTTTGTAAATAAAACACACAACAGTAAGCGTAAAGATTACAGGCAACAGCATTCAAACATGGATGTGGGTAGAGAAAGGAGTACCTGGCATGAGTACCTGCTTAGTTTGACTGAATCCTTGATTTTTAATTTGGCTTTTCATGGGCCGCTCACAACACCAACGCTGTGTGAGGTATGGTAGTCAGCTGCAATTATTCATAAACCCTACACTTCCATCAATCCAATGCTACTGGCTCTCGAGTTACAGAACAAACTGCATTAGAATGCAAGGCAAAGCAAAAAAACTAGAAACATCCTTGACAAAGAAATACTAGCAGTTTATATAAAAACAAAATAGTCCAATATGTGCCTCAAATATTAAGTATTAAAGCAAATGTTTCTGATGCACGAACACAATATGGACTTAATTACAAAATCAGATCAAGTGTTAAAAAAGATAACAAATCCCCTAAAAATAAAAATAGGATAATTAAATTCTATGGTGACTATAATTACAAATAGGTTCCCAAGAGGCACACTAAAGGGGATATGAATCTGCTACAAAATAGCCGATACAAAACAATGTACCTCAAAAGATTTTGCAGGACTACACTGTGTTTTCCTTCAGAGGTTGCTTTAGTATCTCTTCTTACTTGTCTTAGATCCATCTTCATCTGTACATACTTACGCTGCACTGTTAAACAGTAACAAAAAGCCCTAATCAAAGTTTGAAATAATGCACTTACCTCTGTCTGATCTGAGGTCATATCAGATCAGTTTTAATTGGACTGAGTGTCACCTTCAGATTTAATGTCTTCACTGGTCCCATTGACCTCATTCTTAGCATCGCCTTCCTTGGAGTCCATGCTTGTGTCTTCACTCTGTTTTTCTCGACTACTGGACTTCACACTACTTTTTTTATCATCAGATCCCCTCTTTTCTGCCATGAAAGAAGACATTGACCATGGACTTCACAGTAATCACACACATTTCTTTTGGTGTGAAAGTATATGCTGAGACATCAACTATAGTTGCAAAAGTACATGCTGAAATATCAGCTAGCTGTAAAAATTTAGTGCAGAAAGAGTCATTCCTTCAGAAAGAACAAATGCCGAGCTCAGGAAAAGTGGACAGGATAGCAAGGAGGCGAGATAGTACTGCTTAGGTTACACTGCAGGAAGCAGTGATTTGTTTGTTAGTTTGTATCAAATTAATGGGCTTACATATATGCTATCTAATCGAAACCGCCAACTTTCAAGATAGTTAGCATAAAATTATATATGAACCAAATCTTACCACACTTAATCGCTTAGGTCTAGTTCAGACCAAAGTATTATCTGAGACCTATTTCTAAGAAACAACACCAATAATCTGTGAACAGAATGACCATATTTCTAAAATGTTAGACATGCCAAAAACAGTTTGGCAAAGCTTAAAATGTAAATCTTCATGTCCTTTAGGAACATACAGATGTTAAATTTTCAATCTAGCTATTTAAATCAGTCATGCATATCACTGTTTTAGGCTTAGCATTATTTTTATAGAGCAATAACAACTAGATATGCATGCTAATTGTTTTAATCATCAGGAATTTTGGTGACAAGCTTTCCCAGAAGTAGCCATAGGTCCATGTATAGCCCCCAACTGCTAGTGACTGCTTCCTCTTCACTATCTTCCACAGCCCAGCCCATCTGTTTTACCTTTATTTGCCTGCTATGCCCCATCACCTCACCAACAGCTGGGGAGTATCTCCCTATGTGCACCATTGCCAGGAAGAGAGAAAGTAGTCTGTGTGGATGCACCATCAGGCTGATATTTTAATAATCCATGACTGTGGGGAGCAAAAAAAGTAACCTTCAAAGCAGAAGTAGGTTTGCTATTTTCATCTTATTTGCAAATTTGTACCTAATTTTCACATGCAAAACAAGTACAAGTTAGGGCTCAGCAGACATATTTGAACTGAGATACGAACTCAATAGAGTCCTTAAAAAACAATTTCAAGCAGTTGTCAAAATGTCAGGGACTAATAGGCACTCTTGCAACGGAGTATTGTCAACTCATCAGTAAAATTAGTAAAGCCAGAAGCAAGCATGTACCCCTTGCTAAACAATTGTAATAAAATGTAGCTCTATTTCTTATTATAAACTGCATTCTTATTATGCTCAGTACACAGACTCCCAAGAAAGTTTTCATATGAGAAATTACTGAATTATTATCCCATTATTTGTGTAAGAATGCATTTGGCATATCTGGCATTCAATAGCCATTCAAAAATGGGTAGAACAAGTCTCCTGGAGCTGTTTTAGGATTGTTTTGAGTTTGGACAAGTGGAGAAGAATCCTTTGGTTAATATAAGAGTTAATAACATCAGGGTTGAAGAGTAAGAAAACTGTTCTAGAGTAAAAAAAACTGTGCTTTTAAAATATCTATGGTAGATGTTTATAATTCCAGATCATTGACTGAATGACTTTTCTCAAATAGTATCTACAAAGACTAGGTGTCTTTTACATTATTCCTTGAAAACAAACTTATGAGAACATATATGTTCCAAAGCTCTCTGATGAAGTAACAGAAATGCCAGTACCAATTTCATTGGAGGTATTCAAATTGAGGGACAGGAATGAAAATCCTATAACCAAATTAATCAAAATAAAAAATAATACAAATATTGCACATTCATATACACATACTACATAACACATAACCCCTTGGGCCATTGTTTCAGGGATATTTCCTTACCAGATTCTTCAATGCTTTCAACAATGGCAGAGCTTCTAAAATACTTCAAAAGTTCTTAAAAGTTCAGGGCAATATTCACAGATGTCTGTCTTGAAAGTAACCCATGTTGAACTGTATAGCACAGTTAAACATCAGGAGGTGACCACAGGAAATGTTTTGGGACATTTTGCATGTCACTAAATGCTTTATGACAATTTAATGTCATAAAATGTTTTATAATATTTCAATTCCATGGGAGTCATAGGTCCTGAATTTTGGACACCTTCTCTAAATTCACCCATTTGAGATTATCTTGGTTCAGGAGGTTTTGTCCTATGATGCACTATTTTGCCAAGTTAAAATTTAGACATCACAGTTTTAGTAATAGATAAACATGCATATTTATCTACATGTGACTTTATTTTTTTGCCTCTACCAGCTTTTCTAGTAAAGTAGGATTTCAAATTGCAGGGATGGTGGTGGGGAACAATGATAGTTACATTTTTAGATAAGCCAATAAAGATAATTTTGTTTAGTGTTTCAGTTCTTCTACTCATAACTAATGGAATATTTCTGTGTCCTTTATCTTTGTTAAAAAAAATTCCACAGAAAGTTGCATACAATGTTTACTAAAATCTACTATATGTGTGTGTGTAAGTGCAATAAGGACATATATTCAAACAGCTTAGCATAGCAATGACTAACAAGTGCTTCAATAAAACATGAAAGGAAATCAATTAGGAAATGTTCCAACAGTAAACTGGAAAAAAGGGTATGTGTGGAAAAACAGAAGTAAGAAGAAGTTGCACATATGCAGAAGGGTTGGTCACACTACTCATATTTAAGAGGAAGCCAATTAGTTACAGTAACAAATAAAATAATCAAAATACTTAACCCTATTATTAGTTTATTTAAATACCTAATGTTTTGTTCAATTAATACTGTGAACTACTTTATTAAGTGTGAAACAGTTCAAATACAAGTACTTGACAGTGCTTGCAAATTCTGAACAAAAATTCACCTTTGACAAGGAACGAAGCAGTCAAAAATATTTCTATGGTAAGTAGAACTTTTTCGTAAGTCTCATTTATTGCTTCAATTCACCAGTATCTTTAGTAAGGGAATCAACTACTACAAATATTACAAACTGTATTGGTACTTCGATGAAAAGTTTTCTAGTACAAGCCTTCTAGTATTCCTGCAGATAATATTCTACTACCAAATAAACATGCAGCTGGTGCTTTGGTTCATTATAGATTTGAGAATGTTGCTATTGATTTCTTTGGAAGATGGTGATTAATACAAAGAAATAGGCAACTCCAATTTCAAATATAGTGATTCTTGAGAGCAATACTGGACAATTTTATCAAATTATAGCCATTGTTAAAATATTATCACAACAGTTAATTTTTTGGCCTAATCAGAACCAGAAGGCAATGCAAAGCCAGAATTATATCCAGTGAAGTAACCTGCCACATTTCTGTTAACTATTATCTAATCGGAAGGGGGGGGGAACCCTGAAGATGAAAATTCCACGACAGGAAAAGAACCAAAATTCAAATGTTTAATGTAACAATTACAAAGCAATTTACACAATGAGTAAACAATACTGCTCACAACTAAAGGCTGTAATCTATAGAGTTGAAGACTACCCAATTTTATTCAGTGGAGTCTACTTACTAGTAGATATTTGCAGAATTGCATTGCCAAGACAGACTAGTGAACAAAACAGCTCAGGGCTAACAGTGAATATATAATCAAGGTATGGCAAAGCAGGAGGCTATTTCTAAATTATTTTGAAAAAATAAAAACTTGCAAATTGTAAGCACACCTAATCTCAAGACTGAGAGAACTACCCTGGGGGAAGAAATATTAACAAGTTCATTGTTGAAGGAAAGTACCTCTTTTTTAAAAAAAGTCATACTTGGTGTTTTTTTTAAAAAATACTATACTCTGAGATTAAAATTAATGTTAATTTTTGTTTGGAAAAAGTATAAACAATGTGCCTTCAAGAAATGAATGAAATGTCTTCACCATAAGGAAAACTACCATATTTGTTAATTTTTATAAAGATCCAACAAGAGATTCTTCAATTAGTCTATTGTAATTTTTTTTTAGAATGTCATGAACTAGAATAGAAAAAGTGAGGTGCTGAAAAAAAAAATCTGTGTGAAAAGATAAAACAACAATAGATGTTCCTTGCTAATACAAAACATACCTCAATAGATTTCAGTACTATTAACATTTGTATAGAGGACAAATAGCACCACAAGATTCAACAAAATAGATATACATACTGATGAATATAAAAGTTGAGGAAGGTGTAAAAGCTAGCTGTTGGCTAGCTAAAAGGCTACAACATATGACACTGTAACTTAATTTTATCTACTTGCAATCTGCAATATATGGCAGTGCTAGGAATAAGGTTAAAATTGTTTTACGTTTACTACAACAGTTCAGAAAAAGTTATGAGAAAATGAGAATCTGTCCACCTGGAGCGGGCATAGTTCTGCAGCCAATTCTAATAGCACCGAGATGAACTAACCTTTTTCCTTGGATTTCCTTTCTTGTTCTCGCTCTCTGCTTTTGCTTCTGTGCTTGTATGATTTACGATCCCGGCTTTTTGACCGTCTTTTATCTCTGCTGCGTGATCTGTGTTTTCTATCGGACCTATCATGGCTTCGGCTTCTGCGTCGATCCCGACTTCTAATAATAAAAAACATAATTGTATTTAAATATCTATCACAAGAATTTTAAAACTTGACATCTCAAAAGGCTTTAGAAAGTATTCAGAAAACTGGATTCTATTTCTTAGGCCAGTTTTCATCCAAACATTTGGCATCAGTAATGTCCTCATTTTCTATCACTGCAATGTTTTTAGCCACTTCTTAAGATATTTACCTGCTTCGTCTTCTCTCCTTGCTTCTTGACCGTTTATGGTCCCTTGTCCGACTACCTCTCCTGTCAGAAGTTCTGCTTGAATGTCTGCTTCGTGATCTACTTCTTTTTCGTCTTTCTCTGTCACGAGCCCTCTCTTTTTCCTTTTCTTCTTCCTCACGTCGTCGCTTTCTTTCTTTTTCTTCCCTTTCACGTTCCCTCTCTCGTTCTTCTCGTTCTAATTTCTCTTTTTTTAATCGATCATCGCGTTCAGGCTCTTCAGTTCTTTTTCTTAGCTTTTCCTTGAAAAAGAATTTTTCCCAAAATGTTACCAGAACAAATTTGGCTGTAATATATTGAAGATAATATATTAATTTTAATTTTAAAGAAGCTGAAAAGGGCATGGCTTAGTTTTAAATGAAACTAATACAAAGAATGGTAAAATATAGGTTGATGTAACATTGCTTACAAAGTTAAAAATTTTCAATTTAAATATAACAAGAAAAACCTTTCTATTTTGTAGAGAATCACCATCATTATTCTAGCACTGTGCAAGATTGTATATGAAATACAAACCCAGAATATTTCATTATCAGATTTGCAACTCTAATAATAAGTTAAGATTTATATTGGATTTCATAATCAAAGCCTTAAGAAATAAGAATTACCATATTTTTCAGACTATAAGATGCATATAAGATGGATAAAATATCTGTGCATCTTATAGAGCGAATATTGCGGCTGGAGGGGAAGGGGGCTGGTGCAGCCCCAATCAGCTGTTCTAGGTGGCAGAGATTGCCGCTGCTCATTCAGCAGTGAACCGGCGGTGGCAGTGAATGGGCCAGATGAATACCGGATGGATGCTGGGAAAGGCAGAGGCAGATTTTTTTTTCTTGTTTTCCTCCTCTAAAGCTAATGTGTGTCTTATAGTCCAGAGCATTTTATAGTCCGAAAAATATGGTATTTAGTTCCTGATTGTGTTTTATTTACAAACTCTGCATATAACAGTCAGTCAACCACATAAGATGTTGGAATCCTGTTAACTAATCATATAATCCTTTTATGTGAAAAAGTCATTATGTGGAACTTACATATGCAAGATGTCCAAAATCTCTCTAACATGCAGTCTTGACATAAAACATAATTTCATATGGAATAGTCTGAATTGAATAGGATCAAATTCATAGAACAGTGTGAACTTTTGTTGTTACTTTAGTAAAGAGTTACTCCTGAAGAACCAAAATATATATCTGCCCAGTTATTTCTATTGGACTGGTTTTCACAACTTATGCAGGGTACAATTTATTTTTATGTTCAAAATTCCAAGATGGTTTCAATACTGGATATTTCAGCTTTTCGGGAATGTGATTAAAATAGAAATAACGATTTTTTTCTATGTTTACTACAGTATATAGAAACACCAATTCACCTATTACAAGGATCTGAGGTTCAATATTCAAAATAGCGTGTGCTAAAACTATTTTTCTAATGGCTTTCCGATACAGATAGTCCTTAACCTACAACCATTCAGACAGTGACTGAGGCATCAAATGAATGGTGATTCCAAGTCCTCAGCTATCTTTGCACCCCTGCAGCCAATATGATTTGCGATCTGAGTGCTTGGCAACCCATTTGCACTTATGAATGGTTGCAAAGCATGATCATCATTTACAACCTTCCCGACTGGGTTCCCAAGAAAGCCAATAGGGATGTTGGCAGGGAAGGTTGCAGGTTGCTCAGTTATGTCTTCCATACCCATGCATCTTACTTCAACCCCTCTGCACTTGTGATGTGCTGACCACATCCCCTTACACTCCCTGGTCCTCCCCTGCATCCCCATGCTCTCCACCCAGCAGAAGCTGATTAGCTGCTTGTGGGACTGGAACTTGGAGCTTCCTACTGGCTTCCTCACTGACCTTGGTTGTGGGAAACTGTCAGGAAGTCCCTTGCCTAACAATGAGTTTCAATTAACAAAGGCAATTGGGCCTGCAGAGATTATCATTACTAAGTGATACACTTTACGAATGCATCACTTAATAATAGAATTTCTAGTTCCAACTGGTATTGAAGATTACCTGAATATATTGGAAATACTAGATATTAGCAATAGTGACTAGTCCAGAATTTTCACTGAACAACACATTCTGTTTCATATATATAAACACATTCTATTTTGCATATCTATGAAAAAATAGCACAACATACTTTTAATTCTTCTACTGTAGCTTTAATTTTAGCATAACCCATATGCTGTTTCCCCATCAAATGATCATCAACTCTGGACTGTGCATCTCCTACAATTAAAAAGGCTCCACAGACTTCACAAACTTCCATTTGCTTTTCCTGGGCTGCAAAACTTTCAATCGTCTGGAAAATAAAGATATTTTTTTTAAATAAAGGCAAAGACATTTTAAACTCTTTTAAACATAGAGTTTAATTTTTTTCATTTCTGTGCTCTAAAATTCTCAATTTGCTCTAAAATTACAACAAAACAGGTGTCCTATTTATGAACTGATATTTTAATTCAAAATTAAATTTTTACATTAAAAAATTTAAATCAGAAATTATTAAAAATAATTTCCCTAAGAAGACGACTAGCATATTATTGGGGCTTGCTGGCCCCAAACATAAGAAATTTAATTCCATAATTATCCCTTACAACAGGTATTTTAACATGAACTTCATGTTCAATTTTACTAGGCTATGTGAACCAATTCCAAAGCATTTTTGAAGATTTGAAGATAGACCATTTAAAGATGTCCAAAAGAATGGAAATACACATGGAAATAAACATTTTCAGCAGTTCCTAGCCCAATATAGAATATATATTATTTTTAGTCTCTTGAAATCAGAAATACCCAGGCATTAATTTCGAGAGCTACCCAATAGCTGTAGGTACTTGACTCTTCATTCAAGAATCAATCTCCACAATATACTGTATCAGTTTAAAATTCAGGGATTTCAAAATGTGGTAACCAAAGGATAGGCATTAATCTTCCCATATGCTTAAAATGCCCCCCCCCCAAGAAAATTGTGAGGGCCTGTATGAGCTAAATTCAAGATCAGCAATAATGAGGGTGAACAATTAGCAGATTATCGAGATTTGGAAGGAAAAAAACCACAGCAATAATAGCACTGAAATAGATTTTTGTGAAAAGCACTATGATTTGAGGCAATCCAAGTCCAACTATAGCAAACTGGGCTATGCTCCTGCAAAGATTCCAGAGAAAACCCAATTATAAGACAATAATTGAAGGGGAAATAGGCTTTGTATACTAGTGCTATAAAAAACCTGACATGCTGTACTTGCAAGCTACATGAATTCTACTTCATTGGCCTTCTTCCAAATTTGACAATTAAATAATTAGAACAACCAAAAAAGAGCAACTGATTCATGTTTATGACAGTGTTCTGGGTTCATGTGATCCCTTATTGCAACCTTCTGATAAGCAATGTCAAGAGGGAAGCCAGATTCACTTCACCCTATTACTAACTTAACAACTGTAGTGATTCACTTACCAAATGCAAGAAATATTGTAAAATGGGGCAAAATTCACTTGGCAATTGTCTGGCTCAGTAACAAAAATTTGGCCTCAATTCAAGTTGAGGACTACATCTCTATATTAAAAACAAAAATAAGATAGCTTGGCTAACCCTGAGAAGAAAACCAAGTAAAAAAGAAGCCATTTGAATTTAGAAAAATATTCCAGAATATTTTGGAAGGAAATTTTGTCTGTAGTGTGAGTAGGTTCAGTGGGAATTGAAATACTAAATCTTGAAAATGATTCCATGTTTCTTTATTCTATCTATGAATTATTACTTACTTACATAATTTAAATTACTTTTATATGGTCTTTCCATGCCACCCACTACAAAATACGTATCAGATTATTTAGCTGGAGTTTATATAAAAACTGTCTCACTTGAAACACACACATAAACATTTTACAAAAATGCAGGAAATTTTTCCCTCTACCAAATAGCTAAGATTTGATTTCATCTGATAATGGTTTTTAACCTTAAAACAAAACAGTTTTTTGTGACTCTTACTGAAGTTGTAGATCTGAGCAGTTCTCTCTCCTCTTTTAACTGTTCAACAAGTTTCATCATGCCTTGAGCCTCTTCTACTTTTCCTTCAGAACCTAGTTCTTCAATCTATTAGAAAGCAAAAATGTTTTTAAGTTTTAATTTAGGTTCCTATATATTACCTTTATTTAAAAAATATAGTTAAGATAATTTTACCTGTTGCAGAAGTACATCAATTTTATCAGTTAAGACTTGAATCTTTTCTTCATTTTTGCCAGTAGGTCCTGCTGCCTGCTAAATATAAAAAGGTAATCATTATCCTTTGCTTTATTGATACTTATGTCTATAGTACTGCTCATTTTAAATACAAAGCTGCCATAAACTGAAAAGAATAGAAATAGATTTATTTATATCTATTCAGAAATGAGAGGTGTTAGGGATAATTATTCTAGGTGAGCATAAGTATTTTAATTGAAACTTTCGTATTAATCTGTTTCTGGTAAACTCAACACAATTAGAAGGAAGTCATATGCAATGCAGTAAATCTGAGATACTACTCTGCTACCCACGTAATAACTAAAATGGACTTTTCTAAATAAAGTAAATGATTTTTCATAATTATGCTATAGCCTCAGGCAGGTCTATAAGTACTGCATCAAAGTAGCATTAACATAATGCTACTTTAAACTTGTGAAAAAATGTGAATTAAAAAATGCAAAATTGTTAATCATTTATTATTTTTATACTTACACCAGAGGACTGCTGGGTTTGAGATAATGCTAAACGGGCATGGCCTCTTCTAATTCGACGTTCAACTTCAGCAAGCAAGCTCTGTAAATAGCGAAGGAACTCTCTTTCATAGCCTACTTTCATGAATCGAGAACTCTTCTCATACCTATCAATGTCCAAAATGTATCTGAAGGTTAATAATAAAGACAGTGTATGTTTAACCAAAATAAATGGCAGATACATAAATAAACTATGAGCTATTCAATTTCAATTAATATTGGATGGGTCTTTTGTACTGAAATTATTCTTTTTAGTTATACCTATTAAAAACTTTTAAAACAAAATTACACATATACTTACTGTTTTCTTAGGTTTTCATCATGAATCTTTTCACATGGACCTGAAAAAATATTATTATTAATAATAATAATAGGAAAACGTTAATGTGCAAAACAAAAACCAACAAAATTTCAAAAAAATCTGTTACATTGTTAGTAGCACAACGTTTAAACAATACAGGTAGTCTTCAACTTATGACTACAACTGAGCCCAAAGTTTCTGTTGCTAAGCAAGATAGTTAAGTAAATTTGCTCCATTTTACAATTTTTCTTGCTACAATTAAATGAATCACTATGTGAATCAGTGAATCTATTGACTTTGTCAGGTCACAAAAGGCAATCACATGACCCCGGGACACTGCAAGCCTCATAAATATGAATCAGCTGCCAAGTATCTGAATTTTTATTATGTAACCATGGGGTTGCTGCAACCATTGTTAAGAGTTAAAAATGATCTTAAGTCTCTTTTTTCAGTGCCATTGTAACTTTGAATGGTCAATAAAGGAACTGTTGCAAATTGAGGACTACCTATAATAAAGTCTCTTGCAACATTATGAGGATATAAAGCTATAGGTGTGAATATACAGAAATAGATATTGATATTGTCTTGATTCTAATTATTATATTGAGTCACTTATATTTTATAGTTAATATTTCATTTATTTTTAGTATATACCGTAATTAATAAACAGCTTCTTAAATAAATTGATCAACCAATTTATTTATTAAAACACCTGTATGCAATAGAATATTAATGCAATCTCCATATTATGAATTAGTATACTGATGAATCAAATCGTAATATAATTTTGTGGCTGTAAGATCTAAAGCATCTATCAGAACATAGTAGACATGGAGAAAGGCTGTGAAAGATAGATTGAAAAGCTAATGTTAAATGGTATTTGCAAAACCAAAAAACCTGCATTTTGTTGTTTTGAAACCTAATATACAAGTTAAAAATAAACAAGCTTCAAACATTTTAAGCTTAGAATATAATCTATTAAGGACATTTGCATAATTAGATTTTAATCAATTTTCAACTAACATTTAAAATATTCTAAAGAGATAGAGATGTTCTACCTATCACTAAATTTTAAACCAATTACTATATAGAGGGAAAACACACTCACCTAAATCAGAACGAGTATTTGTGAATAATTCAGCTGGACAAAATCCACAAAGGTAATATTTACAAACCTAAAACATAAGAACAAATTTATAATTATTTTTTGCCAATATTAAATTTACTCAAATAAAAATATTAACAATGTACCAGTGCCACACCCCTCCCCTTTTGCTGCTCTCATTTCTAAGACACTATTAGAATACTTAGAACAACTGTATTGTCACTTTAAATGTACATGAATTGGCATACATTAAAATGAAATTTTGTTGCATACAGCTCTCAAAAGGTCACCACCAATATACATTACATAAATATGACAAAATACCGTATTTTTCGGAGTATAAGACGCACCGAAGTATAAGACGCACCTAGTTTTTGGGGACAAAAACAAGAGAAAAAAAATCTTCCTCTGCCTCCCAGCAATTTGCCTCCCAGCAAACTGCAAACAGTACAGATGATATACACTGTTTGCTGTGTATTTCTGTGCATGTGTGCCTGACCCATAGAAATAGCAAAGA
>JANHFT010002579.1:98955-118509 GCA_032467955.1 Pseudoxenodon macrops | reverse complement strand
TATTCTAGTCTATTCTATGAAACTAATCAAGGAGAGAAGCAACCTAGAACTAAGGAGACATTTTCGAACAGTTAGAAGAATTAATCAGTGGAACTGTTTTTTCCAGGTGCTCCAACACTGGAGGCTTTTAAGAAGAAACTGGACAAGCATTTGTCCAGAATGGTATGAGACCTCCAGCAGGGGGTTGGACTAGAAGACCTCCAAGGTCCAACTCTGTATTCTGTAATCACTGATGATCTCAATCAATGGTACATCGGGTTTCCTGGCTAAGCAGGAGGTTGGACTAGAAGACCTCCAAAGGTCCCTTTCAACCCTCTTATTCCATTAAGGAGACGTTACAGACTTGGAAGACAGAAGCAGTAACTTCTTTGGGGGGGGGAGGATGAAGGCACGTTCACAAATATTTGTTTTTCCCCCCCGGGGAGAACATTCCAGATTTCCCTGCCTGACTTCAAAGAGAATTCCAGCCTTAAATAGCCGCTGATTCCTCTGTTGACATCCCTGGGTGCCTTTTACAAGCCTCTGGATTGATGGACGGTGACCTTTGCTGACCTTTGAAATCTTGCAAAAGCCTGTTTCCCATTGAGCAGTTGATAATCCTGGTCAAGAGTCAAGACAGCTAAAAGAAAAACCTTTCAAACCCAACCCCTAAATTATAGTCCAGCGACTCCAATTTTGGTTATTTATTTCCGCTCCAGTTTTGGTTATTTATTTCCGTTCCAGTTTTGGTTATTTATTTCCGTTCCAGTTTTGGTTATTTATTTCCGTTCCAGTTTTGGTTATTTATTTGCCTTCTGTCACGTCCAACTGGCTTGTTCAAAGACAAGGCAACTGGGTCTTATCAGGATTCGTTCTTCCCACCATAAATGCCAAGAATGAAATCATTCTACGCCATCAAAGCAGGGAGTTTCACCTTCGTGTGCAAATATAGGTAAAAAGGCACGTCGCCTAGAAAAGAGCACATTTTTTCATGCCCACCGTCTCTTTAGGAAGGTATTTGATTCATAATTGTTACATTATTAAATACACGACATTATTCATTGTGAAATACCGTATTTTTCGGAGTATAAGATGCACTTCGCCCCCCCTAAAAGTGGCTGAAAATTTGGGTGCGTCTTATACTCCGAATGTAGCTTTTTCGAAGTTTTTTTTTCCAGCCTTAATGAGGCGCTAGCGAGTGAAACGATCTTTGAAGGCTTTTTTCACTGCTACTCCCTCCGAAGAAGCTTTTTTCCAGCCCTAAGTCTTTGCAGGCTTTTTTCACTGCTACTCCCTCCAAAGAAGGTTTTTTTCAGCTCACCGTCACCTGGTGATTGGCCCAAACTCACCCAGCCAGCTTTCATAACTAAAGCAGGACTAGAACTCTCCATCTCCTGGTTTCTAACCTGGTGCTTTAACCAGTATTTGCCAGACATTTTTTGACCATTTTTCAACTCTTGGCAAAAAAGGAAAGAGTGCAAGTCCAGCTTTTGTCTCCTCCGCTGGCTCAGAATCCATTTTTGCTTCCCACTTAACAGCCGCTCTATCCGTCCCACCCCTTTCTTCTTCAGTTGCATAACAAACAAACAAAGAAAGAACCTGTGGCTTATCCAAGCCAGCATCTCACGGGTTTCCTTTTCTGCCAAACTAAATAAATCCTCTTAAAGGACCCCCAGGGATTACAGGCTGAAGGCCCCCTGCCCACTAAGTGGAATAGGAGGAAATCCAAGGGGGGCAGTTTAGCCTCTGGGCTGCAGTTAAGTTTCCATCATGCTCGTTTTTTCTTTCTTTTCACACGTGACACAGAGGAAGTGTGAAAGCATGGTGAGTTTAGTCCATCAGCTCAGGCTGGATCAAGCAGGGGGCGCCTGAGAACCTGAAAGACAGAATGCAGAGAAGCGGTAAATAACGGACCCTTTGATAAGGATTTGTGGAGAGATTACCTTATGAAGCCATGTGGGTATCCCACTCTGACCTTTGTGACACTTCCCACAACATGGAGACAGAGAGAGAGAGGGAGGAAGGAAGGAACCAGATGACCAAGGGGATGCTGCAACGGTTGTAAGTGTGAAAAATGGTCATACGTTGCTTTTTTCAGTGGCGTTGTAACAGTCACGAAACAAAGTGTTGTAAGTCGGGGACTATCTGTACTACAAATACAACATCTGCTGCCCCCCCACCCCCAGTTAAATAAACTTATTTTTTTCAGATGTTGCTGATCCAAAACATAACCCAAGAGTGAGGGATGGAGGGTTCATTAGAGGGTGACAAATTCCCACTGCCTGCTTTCTACGGTGTAAGATTGTTTTGGGAATCTCACTGGCATGTCCTTGTCAGAATAAATTGTTAAAATGGAATCCCGTTTGAGACTGCCACATGTCTACTAACGACGGTTTTCCTATTTGTGTATTTTAATTAGAACTGGTACTTAAGGTCAGAATTCAAAACCGTACCCTGAAGGAGAATGATTTCATTGAAATTGAATTGGATCGACAAGAATTGACATACAAAGAACTGCTTAGGGTGAGCTGCTGTGAATTGGGTGTTAACCCCGAACATGTGGAGAAAATCAGGAAGCTTCCAAATACAGTGTTAAGAAAGGTATACTTTGTTTTATTTCAGGTTATTTATGAGTGGCTTGGAGAATTTATGACTTTCTAAGTCAAATGCACTCCAGTCCAGCAAGTATGCGTTTTGGTCTGTTTAGTGTTTCACAACTGCCTTGCTATAGAAATCTCAAGAGGATTGCACAAACTTAGAAGCATTTGGCTAGTCTAGCCAAAGCGTCTAGCTGGAGGGCTGCATTTCACTTAGTAAATCTCATTTGGCAGCCTTATTTAAGGGCTACAATGAATATATATGTGATTCTGAATGTATGAATCTGTACAGCATTTTGATTCCTCCTTTATGTGAGGGGAAACCTCTCTGAATTATTTATTTATTAAGATCCTTTCAATAATATAAGTGTAAGTAGTCCTCCACTTACAACCACAGTTGGGCCCAGAATTTGATTGTTGAGTGAAGTGGTTGTTAAATAGGATGCTACATGATCACTTTGCTCAGCAACCACAATCCTGACTCTCCCAGTTGCAGTCATTAAGTGTAGGTTGTTAAACAGAGTGCGCAGGAGAGAGCCCCAGCTTCCCTGGCATGGTGGCGGGGGAGAGGACCTAGGCCTACAATCACACTTGAGAGGTTTGGGCTCTCTTCCTACTGTCGGGGGAATTATCATAGCAAAAGCAACAGCACTTCGACTTATATACCACTTCCCAGTGCTTTACAGCCCTCTCTCTAAGTGGTTTATAGAGTCAGCATATTGCCCCCAGAAATTCTAGGTCCACATTTTATCGACCTCAGAAGGATGGAAGGCTGAGTCAACCTTGAGCCTGGTGAGATTTGAACTGCCAAATTGCAGTCAGCCAGCAGTCAGAAGTAGCTTGCATTACTGCACCACCACGGCTCATGAGAAGTTCATGAGGGTGAAGATGATGGTATTTGCTAGCAAATGTTAGTTTTCTGAGCTTTTCAAACTATAACGTTTGCTGACATTTCCCCTTCTAGTGAATGCCAGAATTCTGAGCCTTCAGAGTGAAACACATTCACTAGTATTTTTGCCAGATTTAAGGTCAGTTTTTTCATTGGGATGGAGGGCAAGGAAATCTCAGCTTGCTGGAGGAATGGATCTCAAATCTGGCAAAAATGCTGGTGAAATGCCATTGTTCTGGAATGCTCAGAATGCCGGCATTTACTAGTGCTTTGGTGAATGCTCTGATCTCTGCACTTCCAGAAGGAAAAATGCTAGTGAACTCTTCTGAGTCTTCTAGAATAACGGCATTAGCTAGCATTTCCCCCAGATTTGAGCTCTGTTCCTCCAGTGCTTGAGAAGATATTCCCTCCCTGCCCAGAGGGGTGTGATATTCCTTCAGTGTGCTGGGGGAATGAACCTTAAATTCACTGTGTTCTCTGCTCGGAATATTCCCTGCTGGCTTCCCCATTGTTTTGTTGGGGAAGCTGGCAGAGAAGATTGCAAATTACAATCACCTGATTTCAGGCCACTTAACAACTGGTCCTAAATGTGAATAGGTTGCAGAACACCCAAAATGTCATTATATGACGAAAGGAGGGGCTGGCATGACATTTTGCAATGGCTAGAAGTGTTACAAGCTGTGAAGCACCCATTATGAATGCTTTTATGGACGGCAAACCACCTGTTCTGAAGCTAGTATGATTATGAATGGTCATTAAACAACTGGTTGTAAGTCAAGAACTACTTGTATAGGACTGCTTTATTGGCCTTTTTGTCAGTCTCACAATAAATAACATTGCACTTTATCATTACAAGCAACCTAAAGTTGAATTTCATCCATAGTTGCTGCCATGGGAAACAAATCAGTATGTCAAAAGTTTGCCTAATTAATCGCATATAGTCAGGCATTTTGCACAGAGAAATGGATTCATTAAATACCAATGTAATGGATGACTCATAAACCGAATTTCTTCCTTAGTGATCACTGGTCACTTTGGAGTTCATAATGTTTGGTGATAATGCCAAATGTCACTGCCCAAAAGACTGTGATATACATAGAACCTCAGTTTATAAAGTCTAGAAATGGAATTCTTCCATAAAAGTGACTAAAAGCTGAAAGATTGGGGTGCAGTGTCAATAAACATTCCTTTTTTTAATGAATGATTTGTTAAGCATCAATACTGCATTCTTTTGCTCTGTTCAAGCTCTATTTTATTTTTAATAAACTCTGTAAGGGATTTGTGGATATGCGAAATGCTGCAACCTGTGGGCATGAAAATTCTGAGCAATTATTCCCAAACTGACATGTGCAAATGCTGAAAAATTAGCAGACATGGGAGAAATATTGTCATGTCAATAATAATAATGTTTGTTCTGGGTTGCCCATTACTCAGGGCAGACTAAGCTGTACACAATGCACCCACCTTTTAAAGAAATGTTATCCTTCATCAGTATCTGCAGTTATTGTACATGGTGATACTTACAGTACAGGGCTCTTTTTAGATTTTGCAAGCATCTACTTCCAGATAAAGCTCGTAACTTGTAGGAACATATCAAAGAGCTGAAACTGGGCCCCAAAGGCATTCGCGATAACTAATGCATATCTATATAACTATTCTTTTTTGGTTTTGTTCGAACGCTTTACCACCAAAATCTTGCTTCAGTTACGGTATTTCTTTCGAACTCCTATTAAACTTATACCTAGCTTTGCCATTTGTTTGACTCCAAATTAATTTTGCTGAAAACTTGACAGAAATTCATTAAATCACAACTAAGTTTTTCATATTGATTTCAGGAGGATCTAAGTACAAATTCCTAAAGACTTGATCTTTGTATTTATAAAGAACCTAAAACTTATCACAAAAACTGCACATATCCTAAAAATTGGAAAAATCTAGTTCACAGGCTTGCAAAAGGAGAAGGGGGCAGAAAGAAGAAAGCAACAAGCAATGTTTTTCTAATTATTTAATATTCGTCTAGATCAGTGGTTACCTGTGATCCGTGGAGCCCTGGGGGGGGGCACAATGTTGTCACAGGGGGTCCGTGAAGACCTGAAGAAATGTATGATTTAAATCTTAAGTCTTGGGGGTCCGTGGCCATGGTCCCTGACCGCAAAAGGTATTTAAAGGGGGTTGTTGAAGAAAAGATTGATAACCACTGTTCTAAATTGCTGCACTCCAACAAGACTCCCAGAGATTTATAATTTTCCAATTAAAATAAAATTTAAACCTTTTTAATTAAACACAGAAGTATAATTAAAAATCTAACTGAGAACAACTGCAGAATTAAAAGACTTTAAAGAGGTGCAAAATGTCTGTTCCAGCCAAGCAGATCATGAAAAAAATGGTCAAATGTTTTGGTACTGTGTGCCTTGTGATGACTCTAGGCATTGCTTCTAATTTTCTCTGTTTATTTTCTTAAGGACAAAGACATCTCGAGGCTTCAAGATTTCCAAGAACTGGAGCTTGTTCTAATGATGAGTGATAATGACTTTATGTTTAAAAATGCAGCACCAGCACTGACCGAAAGGCCTTGTTATAACAAGAAAGCATCAAAACTAACTTACTAAATATTGAATTAAAAGTTTCATTCTAGTATTTAACTATTAAAACCTAGAACGCTCTAAGGGCTATATCATTAACTTCTACTATACCATGGAAAGTATAACTAAACGACTGAGCATATATCTTTGAAAACAAGCTCAGTTGAAACAATTTTTAAAACTTGTTTTTAATATAATATGCTAAAGGTGGAGATAGTATAGTTGCATTTCATAAACTGACAAGTAGAATACCCTAACCCATGAATGATCTTTCTTAAAAGGAAATTGTTTCTTCTTGGGAGTACAACAAAATAAAAGTTCTCAGGGAAATAAATTAATTGTCCTAATAATTGCTACTAGTAAAAAGGAGGCACACTACATTGAAAAACTGAACATGTAACGCATTTAACGCTGATAACAGGCTATTTCAAATGCAGTTGTCTAAGTAGATCTGAATGTACAACTTGAGAAACTGAGAGAATTTTACAGGAAGGAGCAAGGAGAGATGTGGACTTTTGGACAATGGCCTATTGAATCGAGATTAATTTTACAGTAATCACACTAATGCACATTTACATATTTTTGGCAGCAGCACCTTGCAAATATATGTGAGGTGTGTCATGCCATTGCTGATGGCAAGAGGAGCAGCTAATTTTGTGATCCCAGAGAAAAACCTATTTTGCTATCTTTACTGATCTTACTTGGGGTAAAGCATCGAAGAGCTTCTGTAAGAGACAGAGGCTGCACAATTTAGGAATTAAGGAAGTGGTTCCTTCCACTTGTTGATACAGTGCAACAAGCCAATATTCCTAGGAAAATCTGTATTTCAGAAAGAAGCACAGTGACTGGTTTAAAAATCTAGCCAAGTAGCTAAATCAGCTGTGATTTCTTTGAAATGGTGCTCAGATAAAATATTAGAACATATACTTTATTATATTAATCCAGACTTTAAAGATAGTGTTAACCAAAACTCTTGTGTATGTGAGTATAACCAAGAACTGCTTAGCAGTAAATAATGCAGAATGTTTGGTACTGTTTGGACTGATTTTCCTTCTTTGCTTTTCTTTTGTCTATTTAACCTTGAGAGTTTTCTTGAGGAGCAATCAGGATGTCTGCTAGCTAGCCTGGTTCCAAGATGAAATTAGCACAAGTTCCTTCTGCCTCTAATTTTTATCCTATTTATCCTCAGGTTCTTTAAAACTGTTACTTATTTAAAGGAAAGCTTGTAGCATCTTAGTTAGCAGAAATATTTTAATATCAAGATAAATAATACATCTTGGAATTTCTATGCATTTTTGACAGTGTTGCTTGCATTTCATATAAGCATGTCTAAATTTTTCATCATCTTGCTAGTTCAAGTTCTGTAATAATATTTTGATGCCAAATCCCAGGGGAAAAAAACAGTATGAAAAAGCATGGGATGCAGTACTACAATTAAATTATTAACCTAGTTTTAGGATTTTGCGTAGCTAGTGGATTGATAGCAATTCATTTATTTGTAGTCCAATGACTACATGCTATAATATAGATGGATTATATAGCTACCTGGGCAGTTAGGATTTAACATGTGTATTTAGTTGCTAATTTCAGTTGCCAGATGTCAGTGTTCCTTGTCTACAGATTCAGGAATGTGTGCACAAGTGCTGTGAACTTAAATTTAAGCCATTGGTATCTGGAAAAAAAAGACTGACCCAGTACTAGAGAATTAAGACAGATCAGAAAGAAGTAACCTGTATAACATTTTAGCATACCCAGTGGGGGGAAAAACAAATGTCAGAATTGCCAATCCAAGTCCTGAGTTGTGATTATATTTGCCAGGCTTTAAATAATGAATTTGGAAAATAATTCAATCCATGTCTTCATAGTAGGAAGAGTTACACTGTATGCTCTGCAGGATTAAATTTGGTCGTCTCCTCTTGCTGAGTTTTTCAGTTTCTATCCTCTCCATGCTACCTTAAAAAAGTGGGGAGGAAGAGTGCCTTGGCGGGAAAGATTCTTAGATCTTGTCTATTCTCCCCTCCCAATTGATTTTGGGGAAGTAGAGCCAGAAATAACTTTGAGGATGTAGATTTCCCCCATTAAGTGGAAAGGTAGCCCTCTGTTCTATGGTATTGCTTTTGTTTACCTCTGCCTGAATTTAACCTGCTGGTAAAACAGTCTTTTATGAAGGCAGCTTAAAGTTGATAAACAATCAGTCTATTAAACAGTTTTTGATTTTAAATCTCAAACTCCCTTTGGGATTGCTCTAATAATGGAAGTGTAGGTTAGAAATGTTTAAAGAGAAAGTAGGAAGACATGGTTTGCTTAAACATAATTAACAATATTTGGAATGCCAGCTTGATGTATATTAAAATGGAAAAAGCATATAGGTAAAGCATTTTTTTAATTGAAATGTTTAACAGCTAAGCCATTTAAATACAGTTTAGGGTTTTGCCCTAGCTAAGACACCAGGACAGGGGAGGTGGGGTGATAGTGATCATCTGAGAATCTGTCTTGGTCTTCAAGAGCCTTGCTCTCCACAGTTTCTGGCTGTGAGACCCAGTACCTGAAGCTGGGCTCACAAGATCAGTTGGGAGTGTTGCTACTGTACCAGTCTCCCTGTTGCATAGCAACTTCCCTGTTTGAGCTGCTGGAGGACATCTTGGGGCTGGCAATGGAATACCCCAGACTTATGGTTCTGGAGAATTTTAATCTATTGTCCCCTGGTTTTGGTCTCGGAAGTGGCCCAGGAGTTCATGACTATCATGGCAGCCATGGGCCTATCCCAGATCATCTCTGGTCAGGGAAGCAGCCACATGCTGGATACGATTTTTATGTTGGAGCAATGGCAATATGGCCTGGTGGGGAAACCTGTCTTTTTCGCCCTTGTCATGGTCCAACCGTACCTTGCTGTCACTGAGATTCTCTTATGCCACCCTCCCTCTTCAGGGAGACCAGATCCATTCAAACGGTCCTACCCCAGCGACTGATGGACCTGAATGGATTCCAGAGGTAACTGGGGGATATCTCGGAGGCTTTTGCTGCACAGTCCTGCCGAAGCTCTGGAATCAAAGGACGGCCAAGGCTTTAAACCAGATCGTGCCTGTGTACTCTCTTTTAACCTTTCACTCCCATCCCTCCTTGTGTTTCATGGAGGAGCTGCAGGTTTTGCAAAGGATTAAAAGATGCCTAGAACGCTGCTGGAGGAAGACAAGGGATTAATGTGACTACTACTTATAGCTGCCATTGAGTCCTTTCTCGTGGCAGTAAAAGTGGCAAAACATTTCCCCGCTTTTAATGGCGTCCTCAGAGCATTGCCCAATGGCCCTGTTCAAGATCACCCAGTCCCTCCTTGGACAGGAGGGGGGGGGCTCGGATGTTAGATAGGGTGAATGGATAAGGCAGACAGCGTGGCTTGTAGGAACAGGTCTTTATTAGGCAACTATGTGCAATCCGGCAAAAGCCCTGTCTGACAGTTAGCCCTTTTATAGGGAGCTGTCAGACAGCTCAGCCAATCAGCAAGCAGTATATTTCCCGCCTGAATGCAGGACCTGACTGAAGCCTATTTGCTTCAGTCCTAGTATCTAACTTCGGATATTCATCTTGAGGGTCAATTAGATCCTTGTACTTCCTTCCCCATCCTTGGGGAAAGCCTCCAGGATTGTGACTGCCAGGTGGGTCCAGGCAGTGATTAATTCTTCACTGCAGGAGAGACTCTGCTAAAAATATCATCTCTTGATCCCACCTGCCTGGACAATATTCATCCAGTTTCCAATCTTGCCTCTTCAGAGAAGGTGGTTGCTTGGCAACTTCAGAGGATCCTGCATGAAATGGATTATCTGGAGCCCTTCTAATCAGGATTCGAGTCCAGTTATGGGACAACATTGGTCACACCTGATGGGGTCCAGGAGAAGAGTTTTTTTTTCTTCTGTAGCTCTTGCCCTTTGGAAATTGTACCTCCAGAGGTGATATCTGCATCCACCCTTTTAACCTTCTGTAAGGGCCTGAATACCTGGGGCTCCAAGGTGGGGGACAATTCTGGATTAGGTATTAGCTATTGGATAAGGAAAGAACCCCCACCCCCATCTCTCCCTGTGTACTTCGTATTCGTCTCCTCCCCGTCTTTTAATGGTATTTATTTTTTTGTTATTTGTTATTTTATTATTTTCATATGTACTACGGTAGTTTTAAGCCACCCAGAGTAATTTCTGCGTGAGATAGGTGGCACATAAATTCAATAAATAATAAAAGTTCTGGAATGATCTGAATTTCTACATGCTTCAGAGAGTAGCCTGATTGAAAGAGATCCATATTTAACTCTGGAATAGATTGTAATTTAAACACTAACAGGGTCCTTGTTTCTCCTAGGAACTGGAGTTTGCAGCTCCACAGAGAAAGCCAATTGATTTATGACAATCAGTGACAGCCATCAAAGGTGCATAACTGAAGTATCTTTCAGTTCATGTTTGCCTAGAGCAGTGTTGTTGCAAGGTTATAGCTCCTCGTATAAGTGTTCCTAAGTCTTGACTCAATAAACAAAGATGTCTCTTTAGATATTTTGTCAGCTTAAATATCCATCTGCCTAATTTAGAACCTAATACACTGGCATATTCAACTCCAATTGAGTTTAGAGCCCCTGCCATTCTCTTAAAACACAAAATGTGTTACATCAGTGAAATAATTGAGGGCAATAGAGCCATTTTGTGACATTGCCTAAATGTGGGAGATTAAGCCATATTCTATCACTGGAGTGCAAGTATTTAGACCTATTAAATGAAAGGATACCGACTGCCATTGATCAAGTTTGCCTAGGGCATATTAATTAGGATTTAAAGAAACTAGTTTTATCCGATCCCTTCTGTTGCTACTTAAAAGGCCTAGGACTTAATCCTTGAAGGTGTAAAGCACATAGATGCCCAATTAAAATCAGAGTTCATTAAGGGCTGAAATTTGAAGACTGGGAAGAAAAATGTGCCCCGTTTCAGATAAAAGAATCAACTTATACATTTCAACATCTTTTAGGAAGAAGTAATAGAGAGAGGCCATAACCCAGCATAGAATCGGTGTGCTTAAGAATGCTCTATTATGTGTTGGAAAACTGTTGGAAATGTATTAGGCTACTCATTTATAAGCAGGTATCAACAGAGCTAGTATGTTGTTGAATAATTGTTTTAGTAAATACAGTACAAGTCATTTGATCATAATGCACAATTGCTGACATCTTTCTATGCACTCTGAGAAATATTTTTATATTGTGTAACTTCTGCAATTTATAACAGATGATTTTATTAGCTTTGCTAACCAAATATATTAATCTAATCTATTGAGTAATCCTTTCTTGACATCACTGAATCAGGACTTCCTGCATTGTTACATAAATAACCTGGTTAAAATAAAGAATTACCTACATGTTTTAGGTTTAATATTATTTTGTTTGGGTTGTATCCTTTTTATAGTTAATAAAATGTTATTGCCCATAAAATGAGTGAGTTGCTATTTTCATCATAAATGATTGGTTCATCTTTATCTTTAATTGGAATAATTGTATGCTAGTTTTGTTGTGGAAGATTAACAATCCCAACTAAGAGTTCAATTTTGAATTAACATTTTTACCTTAAAAAAAGCATTATTGTCTGCCATGCCATGAGAACCAATTGATCAAACGCACAGCTTTTTGACTGAAGTTAACTTCATGAAAAAAATTATAAAGAAACAAAAACAGAGTTGCAATAATTATTAATTAGAAGTTCCAGCTGATTAAATAATTGTGGCCCCAGTTAGTTATTTCTGAGTTCCAAAATAAACTATTTTTTCAGATGCCACCTTTAAAATACATGTCCACTAGAAATGGGAACTAAAAGGAAGACTTCAGTCTTTTTATATCATCAAATGTAATTTATTAGAAATGAAATAGAGTACAGGTATGCATACGTACTTGTATCCAATTGCTTAAGATGTTTCTCAGTTAAAAATACTTCGGTATGTAGAAAATATATTTTAAAATAGAAAATGACATTGTTTCTCAGTCCTATGAAACAGTTTTGCTTCTCTATCGCTAAATCTGATAGAGAGGCCTGCTCTGAAAAGCACAGTCCATTCAGGATGCTATTTTGGAGTGAAAATAACAGCCCAACAATCACTCCTTCAATGGAGCAGAGTAGCTTGCTGTTATGCCAATCCGGCATCTTTAGCCATACCATAAAAAATCCCTCTGGATGCAATAAGACTTGAAGGAGAGTCAAACTCTGCGATTCTTCCTCTGTCCAGAACTACGACTCTGCAAAGCAAACAAGCAAAGAAAAATATGGATTGCTGAAGAGAGCTGGCTGCCATAAAACCATTCTGTTCCTAATTGTGGAATCCCAACAGAATCCTTTTCAGTTCTACAAAGGCTCTGACACATTGCTAAACCACATGAGGGAAAAATGACATGAGAAAGGGAAAAAAACAAATGTACAAAATAATCTGGTCCACTTTAGTACAAATGTTTGTTTTTTGAAGAGTGCAGGAATATATCAGAACACAGAGTCCAACAAACACTTTTTAAACCACTAACAGTTGGAGGTAATGTGAAGAACATTTAACTGTCTTTTACGTTATAAACTGTGAATCTGGGAACACTCCCAAACTGTGCAGCACATTCATCCCATATCTCAACTCTTGACAGCCTGCCCAGGAGATTATCATGTCTATCTGCCCAAGCAGGGAGACTGATGGGCAGCAGAGTTTGCCAGATACTAACCAAATCCACAATCTATCGCAATTGCCCAATAAAAGGTACACACTTTCAAGAGTGGTACTCAACCGGAGAGAAAGCCTGAAAAAAAAAACCTCCCTCTCTCCCCGACCCCCAAATTAGTGTTATGCATTGGTCATACATAATTACCTGGTATAATCCATAATTGTATTCAGTCTATGAGCAATTGTTAGTACAGTACAGTCTTCAAACTGCGTTCTTATTGTCATCTGAATGAGATCATCTGTCTCGAGGTCAATTGCTGCTGTGGCTTCATCCAGAATGAGTATCCTTGTTTTGCGAAGGAGCGCTCTTGCCAAGCAAACAAGCTGCCTTTGGCCAACGCTGGAAAAAAGTAGGTGAAAGTTTTCTTTTAATCAATGGGCATGTGAAGGATGTGGCATTAAGAAAACCTAATGCTGTGCCAAAGAATGATTCAGGGCAGAAACAATTGTTAAGCAGTGGTGCCTGGCTGTTGATACTGAATATCCCATGGAAACTCTTGAAAAAGAGGAAACATGGCATGGTGCAATTTTTATTCCGTATGCTCTTTCCTGCTTTAGGTGACAGTCTCAAAAATGGAACAGGAGTTTGAAAACACAGAATACAATACCCTATACTTTTTCTAAAAATTAGTGAGAGGAAAGTTGTGGGTTCCAGATTTCATCAACAGTTCTCCAACCTGTCTGTGCAATAAAATTGGGGACTGGCAATTCTTGTCAGTGAAGCACAAATTTCAACCTCTCTCTCTCTGTCTCTGTTTCTTCCTCCCTCTCTGTCTCTGTCTTTCTCTCTCATCTAGTCCCAGTTCAAACAGAAATATTTTAGTAAGAAATCTTACTAAATCTTATTCAAAACATTCCTTATTTTCTGTAACTCTTTTTCTTCCTCTTCTAGCAGGTAGGATCTTAGGTAACACATACTTAAAAATGGAAAAAAATATCATTCCATAAAAAGCAACACTGCCTTAACGTTTTTCTTAATGGAACCCCCCACTCCAAAAAAACAAATGTGAGATTCTGATAAAACTATTTCATTTCCTCTCCACCTGGCCTCTACCATGTTTTGGTTGTGATTAGCACCAAGGCCTATATCATGAATATAAAGCAGTACCTCAAGAAAGTGCATTATCTACCATGAAAACAGTTCCATGGGGCCACAGACATTTCTTTGGTGCATTCAAGGAGAGCAAGAGAAGAAAGAGAAATCTCTTCCAATAATTTAGATATACAGGCAAAGAGGAGGACTAAACACAAACAGTCCCAACCCTGCAGTATATTCTAATGTTGCATTTTATATTGTTTCCCTCAATTGATTTATTGATTATGTGCAGCCATGAAGTCAGCATGAAATTGGTGCTGACTCTAAGAAATCACATTAGATTTTCTCCAGGAGGATCTGCTTTCCAGCTGGGTATTTCAGGTTTTCCAACAGTGCACCCAATCTTGCTGCAATAGAATCATTCATCTTGCTGCTGGTTTTCTTCTTTTCTTTCCTTCTACCTGTCATGTTCTATTCATATCTATGGCTTCCTGACCTGTTTATAGGTTTCACATGAGGACAATGAGATGTTCTGTGATTCCTATTTTTCAAAGCACATTCCACAGCTTGACTGTATTGAAGACCTTTTTTTTTTTAAACTAACGAACATAGTTGTCTTAAACAAAACAAAATAATTCAATAGTGTGAAATGTTGCGAGACCCAAGAGGAAAGAACCTGGATGGTAAGACAGATAAAATGGCTGGGGGGAAATGAAAATAATGAAATGGCTGGGGAAAGAAGAAAGGAATATGGGAGAGAATCAGATTGAGGAAAGACAGTAGAAAAGTTTGGGATAAAAAAAATAGAAATAACTAATTGACTAGATAGGTTACTTCCGGTTCAAGCTGACAGCCATTTAAAACTATTTCCAGGGATAGAAGTGAGAACTTCCCCCAGATACTGTGTTAATAGATAGACAGTATTCACATGCATGCACACACATACAACAGTTCGCAACAAGGAGTTGATGGGATCCAAACATTAAAAAATCTAATAAGAACTCAGCATAGCGAATTGCTGGGAGAAAGGGGATAGGAATGCAGTTGCTGGAACTCATAAGAGAGACATTTCAACATTTTTCTTGAAATGCCTCCTTGTTATACTTACATCTTCCAAATTAGAACTGTAATTACCTCAGATTTTCTCCTCCTTCTGAACATTCAAATTCGAGCATAGCAGGCTGACTGCTGACAAACCTCTTCAGATGGGACAGTTCAAGAGCTTTCCATATTTCTTCCTCAGAATATTTATTAAATGGATCCAGATTCATTCGGAGTGTTCCAGAAAAAAGAACAGGGTCCTTAAGAAAACGATCAGACTGGATTAAGAATGCAATTCTAAAGAAAGATGAATTACCTAGCCTTATGGAAATATGTATTAGGATGTTTCTGAAGTAAATTCTAACTCAAAGAGACATTGAAACAAGCTTGGGTCTATAATCTGCACTCTTTGAGAGTGAGCAGCCATACCTGTAATGTATCCAACCAGCTGGATCAAATTGTAAGGTAGAAAACACTGGGAGAAGATGGTCCCATAGGTGACCCAGCCCCAAACCATGAAGGGCTTTAAAGGTGATCACCAACACATTGAATTATACCTGGAGAAACACAGGCATTTATTTATTAAATTTATATGCCGCACATCTCCCTGATAAGGTGTCTCTCTGTAGCTGACAGAGTAGTGGTGTTACATATGCTGAATATCTGATACCATCCATGCAGCTATGTTTTGTACCAGATGAGGTTTTTCACTAGTTGTATTATTTGTTTTTTTGTTTTATATTTGTTTTAATTGTTTGTAAGCTGCATCGAGTCATATGTATGAGATGGATAGCTATGTAAAATTTAATAATAAGTAAATCTTCAGCTTGCAGGAACAGCTATTTTCTGGCATAGGAAATGATACCAACTCTCTTATTTACCAAAATCTTTTCAGATTGAAAACTTTAGGTCAAAAAGATACAGAGATGGGATATCTTGTTTTTAGGCATCCTTAAAAATCCTTTTGCAAAATAAATGGACATGATACATTGATTCTACATGCAAAGATCATTACCATTCCATTTCTACATCTCATTTAAACTATGGTGTTTGGTCCCCAACTTACATCTGCCCTGGAACATAAGGCAATTATTCTAAAACAAAAATCTGCAATTGTTACTGCTGTTGGGTATACATTTGCAATACAAAATCCACTGGAGTTGGGCAGCCAATAAATATAAACCAACAAATTATCCTACTAGAATGGTTTAATGCATAAAAGTAGGCTTACTTGGGGAATTATAGTCAGCTTGGATCGCAGGTCATGAAGGCCAATATCTGCAATTTTCACCCCATCGATGGTAATCTCTCCCTTTGTGGCTTCTAGTATCCTGAAGAGGCAGAGGGTCATTGAGGATTTGCCAGCTCCAGTTCGTCCAACAATCCCAACCTAATTCACAGGTTTGAAGAATCAGCAATGATTAAAATGATGGTCCCACTGAAAGATGGCATGAAACCTGTACAGGTTATGGTTTATATGCAGTGTTCTTTTTCTTCTTTATGTTACACTTACAAGACATTTATCTGTGATCACATTATTGCTATTTTTCGTGGAAAAAAAAAGAATAGTCAGAAATCCTATGTCATATAAGAAAAGTTGGGAAATAAAATTAAGGGAATACACACACAAATATATATACACGCATATATACATACATTCATACAAGAACCTTCATGAGAGCTATATCAAATACTTATGGTATGTCTTTTACACAGGAACTTAATTCCTTTGTACATTTGATAAACTATATATAATTAATTAATTAATTACTTGCATAAAAGCAAAGATTCTAAGAAAAAAAGAAAGAATGGACAATTTTTTTGGCTGCCTCATTGAAATAACAACAACTAAGTATCGGTTCTACTATTAAGGATGCTCAGGACAAAGTATGCAATGACTCTGATTTAATTTTATTTGGGACAGCATTAAAAAAAAAAACCCAACTATCATATTAAGTCAAAAATTACAAATGAAGAAATTAGGCAACCCCTTGATTTATTGGGTCAATGTTTCATAGATATTTCTCTACCAAATTTCTCAATGAATCTCTTCAACAACAGGAAAGCTTGTAATGCACTTGAAAAGTTCATCAAAAAATCAGGGATACATTCAGAGATGTATCTGCCTTGAAAATAGCATATGTTGAGCCTGTCAACATGTCAAACATTAGCACAGGAAACATTTTGTGACATTTTGTATCATGTCATAAGCTGCTTCATGACAAAGTTTATGTCCTAAAATGTTTTATAAAATTTGCCAAATTTCAATTTCATGGGAGCCATGGCTCCCGGATTTTGGATACATTCTGTAAGTTAGCTCATTTGAGCTACCTTGGTTCAAAATGGGGTGTTTTGGTTTTTCTGCCCTGTTTTATTGGAGGTGTATGTGTGTGCACGCACGCACACACACAAAAAGTTTTTCTAAATTTTCTTTAACCAAGTTTATATAATTGATGTTGAAGCGTGATAAAAGTTCTGCTGATTGGATAACTTATTGCCCATTTCTCCTGTTAAATGTTGATGCCAAAATTTTGAAATACTTTTTGGGCAAATATAGATATCCTTTTTTTATGTATTGGCTAAAAGCCTTCTAATTTATCCTGCGGCCAAGTTATTACACATGAAATTACTTTCTCACCTATCTAGGTGTCTCACAGAACTCACGAAGGTTGCCCTTTATATTCTCTTATTAATTTGATAATGCAACTGTGGTCTGTTTTATCAAACAATTGAAGAACTTTCTGGATAGAAATGCAGCTAGGGCTGAACTCAAATATTTATTATATGATGACAAAGATATGTTTCGTTGATAATTATGAACACACTATTTCTTCTATCAGCTAAGTAAAACTGAACTCTTCATTTTTAAATGCAGGCAACAGAAAATACAAGTTGATTCACTGTTATGTTAGAAACATACCTTTTCTCCACCTTTTACACTCAAGCTGAGGTCTTTCAACACCAAATCCAACCCTTTCCTATACCTGACAGAATACTTTGTGAAGACCACTTCTCCATGGGTGGGCCATTCCTCTGGAGGTCTTTTATCCTCAACGATCCAGGGAGCCTGAATGTGGAAGGAGTTACAGGACACTGTGTTAGCACTTGAACCGTGCTTTCAACTCTGACGAAATATATTGCACTAAAAGCTCCACGAGTAAAGTAGTATTCAGTCTTCCACTAAATATTAACATCAAGTGGCTTGTTTGCTGAATCATCTAAAAGAGTTGGTAGAGTGGTAAGGTGTTGGACTAGGTTTCATGTCCACCCTTATTCATGAATGCCTTGGTGACTCTGGGACGCTTGTTCAGGCAGAGATGGGTTCCTACCGGTTCTATAGAAACGGTAGTAACTCTGAGGTGATGGTCACGGAGCCAGTTCCATCAGGGTCTCCGTGGGTGCCGCCATCTTGGATTTTGTTTTTTACTGCTTCATGTGCACACGCAACGCGGCCCTGAGTGAACCGGCAGCAAAAAGAAGCAGAACCCACCCCTGTGTTCAGCCTCTTGTTCTTCCCAAAATTGTTGAGAAGTGAGTTGGTTTATTTAGTTGCAGCCTTAAGATCAATCATTACAAATACATCAAATACACTAAATACACATACACATGCACATATGTGAAGTGTGTGGGATAGGCCTGAAACAATTAGTACATAAAGAGGGCATCAGAAGGATTCTATAAGTCATACCAGTAGCAATTGATAATAAAAAAAAATTCAAAATTTCTTGGAGGTATCTGAAAATCGGTCACAAAGGAGGAGAATGGTAGCCTCACAGTTAGAAAAGGAACCAAGCTTTCTAACAATAAATAGTACAAGGTAAATTTGCCATTGTGTATACAATTGGCATTTTAGAAGCACACGTGAAACAGTTTCAACCTCTATATCTCAGCATAAACCTTTCCAATGCATGTAAGGGAGGCCAGTATATCTGCCTCTTGTCACCCAAATTGATTGTGGGGATAAAACGAAGGTGTAAGGTGCCATGAGCTCTAACAGGAAAGGCCAGCTGTAAATTTAATGAATCAATATATAAACAAATAGATAAACCTTTCTTGAATACAAAGCATTTTGTACACAATTTCATTAAGG
Source organism: Pseudoxenodon macrops (assembly GCA_032467955.1). Classification (NCBI taxonomy): domain Eukaryota; kingdom Metazoa; phylum Chordata; class Lepidosauria; order Squamata; family Pseudoxenodontidae; genus Pseudoxenodon; species Pseudoxenodon macrops. The sequence continues at coordinate 99,575 of JANHFT010002579.1, read as the reverse complement.
ATAAGACTCACAAAGGCAGAAATATATGCTACTTTGCTAATGAATATGCCTGGTAGATCTCATTAACTACACAATAGCTTCCTGTGTTGTGCAGCCATATATCTCTTCTTTTTCTAGCTTTAGACTCTTTTTTTTTGTATGCCTTCAAGCCAGCCTTGATTCCTAGCAATTATCTGCTTTTTTGGGGTGGTGGTGGTGGTGTAGTATTTTCAGAAGTGGTTTGCAACTGTCTACTTCCTAGGGCTCAGAGACAGTGACTAGCTCAAAGTCACTCAGTTGGGTTTGTGTCTAAGGTAGGACTGGAACTCAGTTTCCTGTTTTCTCCTCCTGAGTGCCTTTAATCACTACACCAAACTGACTCATAGCTTGAATAAGTATAAAATATAACAACTTTCAGAGCATTCTACACTTGCTGTAATGGTAGGTGGGAATGACACTTGGGAGATAGGGCGATGAGACACAGCCAAGGGAACATCCAGATAAAAGGCAGTTTAGCCCACAGCAGGACTGTGAGCAGGACAAGTGGCTCAGAAGAGACCCTGTCTAGTTTTTTGGAGTGTAAAGGGGATGGGGATGGGGTGGAGAAAGAGGGATGTACTCCTCGCATCCTGGACATAAAT